>JAPZOX010001001.1:0-18843 GCA_037952655.1 Hymenoscyphus sp. LP001
ATATATCTAGTTTATTAGATTCTAAGTAGTTTTAGTTAATTTAATATATTATAGCTGTTTAATTATATTCTAAAGTAATAAGGTAAGGGAAAAGTACACAGGGTACTGATATACGCAGGGTACTGATGAACCACGTTATATAATTATAAATAATAATAAGAATAATATTATTTATTTTAGAAATTATTATACTAGCTATTATAATTTAGCTTATAATTTAATTGATTATGTTTTTTAGTATTAATAAATCGTTAAGTTAAAAACCTTCTAAGATTTTCTTAATAAAGATTAGACGCCGTTGCTTTTTAATAGGCTTGTTTATTTTGGTTTTTAGCGGGGTAAATAAGTTGATAATTATTATAGATTTTCTAGGGATTATATTAATAATTTAATTAATTTGTTCAATTCTTAATTGATTTGAAGGGCTCCAGGTTGATATTCTGAGGCCTACTCTTCCAGAGCTCGGGGTGGCGGGTCCCTGAGAAACTGATGGGGTCAATAGAGATGTCCGGGTTGGGTTGAAATTCTTGAGGTTTTTTGTTTGCCTACACGATCGCGATCCCGATTTTCACTCACAAAAAATATGCCATGTCCATATTCTCCGGTGCAAGCGACGAAATAATCGCCACAGCAGACTTCCATTTCTTTTCGGGAGATATAAAGCTGTGCCTCGGTTCCCCAGACTCTCCGAATGCTCCAAGAGGTACAATGCTACCAACTAGTACGCTGGGTTACGGCAATATCGAGTTCTCGATAGATGGCAAGACTTTGGTTTGGAAATCTACGAGGAAGGGGAAGGAAGGAGAGAAGTTGTGGGATTGGCAGCATTTGAAGCTGGTGGATAAGTCTTCGGGTGAGGTTTTGGCGAGATTTATGCATCACGTTACGGGGTGGAGTAAGCGGAGCGTTTTTGAGGTTGAGGGGAGTGGGAAGGAGTGGGATAACATTGTTTGTTCTACGGGGATGGTGGCTTTGGATTACAACGCGTTACTAAAATTAAAGCTTTTCCGACGCTGGTCTCAAAAGAGAAATGGTTCGTGGAACGTGTCTACATGTAGGCAGGAGTTTATATAAGGGATTCCATGGACTACTATTTCTACCAATGACTTACTGGCTTAAATTGGCTCTTCCACTTCCAATTTATCCAAATTTCGAGTCTTTCACGTAAACCCCCAAGACTTTGGTCCATTTGAAGCTCACTCTCCTCAGCATATGAATCTTCCTGTCGATATCCCTTTCGTCGATTCCAGAACCATACACATCTTCAAGGCCGTCTCGATTGAAATCCGGACAAGTTAGCCAAAGCTTCTGTGCTCCCTGTGTCGCAGAATCCCAGGCCCCTTTTCTTCCGTCAATACAAATCAGATGTGTACCAGAGGCATTCAGTGCTTTGAATACAACGAAGCCACTAGCATGCATGGTAGTCAAGTGTACAGGCACATCGATCGAGAATCCTTCGTGATAGGTCACTATATCATTTTTCTTTTCGTTGTTCTTTGTCTCAGAGCGGCTTCTGTCAGAAGTTTTTCTGCCAAACATGCCGTTGTATGGAGCTTCCGAAACGAGTAGCGTACTCCATTCGTTGTGGAGTAGAAATAGCAAGATAATTTGAGGCTCAACGCCAGAAACGTCGCCCAGGTCCGACAGTGTGCGACAGACAACCCACCCACGCAGAAAATCGTGCCACGGCCAGGAACTTACATACCGGCTTTTCGCAAGGATAAGGAATGCACCACATACTACCCAAGTAAACGTGGTGATTTGAAAGGGGTCAACTCCTTTGATGCTGTCACGTACCGTGAATGGTATCGCCAAGGCTCCGATGATGAGGACCAGAGTCACAGCTTGCACTGCAGTTGCATAGGTTTTGCACTTTACTGTGATGTGACTTGCGGATATTTCCCACTTAGACATCTGTTCGATACTTGATTGGTAATCTGTGAGCAGTGCTGCTATTGGATTTGTTATCGTGCATCCTGCGTTCTCGATATGAAATTCTTTAGGGGCAAGTCAGCGGAGCAATATTGAACGCTTCCAGATCTCTTTACCTTGTACGCCTCGCCGAAGAGGTGATTGTGAGAGTTGTTTGATCTCTGGGTCGGTGGCTATATCTTTCATTTTCCCTTGCCATTTGGCCTGCCATTTCGTTGTCGCGATGGCATACTCCACTGCGAACTGTTTAGGCGGTGGAGCGAATTGCCGTATTGGGTCTTTTGTATCCGCAAACATATTTGTTAAATTCATGAGGAGACTTATTTGACACGCAGGCTCAGGATCCATCAGTGCAAGTGGGACGATCAAAGATATTGCATCGTCCATCTTTCGTACGGCAAATTCGAAGACATCCAGGACGCCCTTTTGATCCTTATTGCACGCCATGCTCACGTTGACGCAGTTGAGTGCTGCTTCGTCTGGAGTCGGTGGCGGTGAATTTCTTGCGAGTTCTTCGATTTGAGCCGTGTGTCTTTCGACGAGCTTGAAAATGCTGTAGCAAAAGTTAATATGCTGGAGGTTGGAGGAGGCTACAATATTGCCGTGTCGTTGACCCGTCAACATGCTTGTGACACCTTCAAGACCGCTTCGGTGGATCATAGAACACATCTCAAAAGACTCAGCTTCATTTCCAGACCTCTCATGCCTTAACAAGGCTTCAAAAACTGCATCTAAGATTTTTGCAAGATGCTGGCGGAGAAGAAGCTTCTCTTCAAAATAGAGGTTACTGAGATCAACATCCGTTTGGAAGACATCAACGTCACGTTCTTCCCCGCCGATCTTGATCAGCACCTCCTTGAACTCAGCTTCGTACTTCAGCCTCTCGATAAGCCCGTGCGTTTCCGAAAGAGTAATTTCTGCGCATCGAATAGGATCAAGAGCGACAATTTTCATTTTCACGGCCCATCGAGCAATTATAGCCATTAAATGCTTCCTCCAATACTCGCTATCTGCAGACCGCAGCGTCCACCACGCCAATATCCCCAAGATATAGTCTAACAAGTTATGATAGGCTACTGTGTTGTCATGCGGGTTGGATAGTGTCGTGGGCTGTCTTCCCTCAATGTGGGAGTCGTCCTGAGCATACCGAGTTCTCAAGCGCCGACGTGAATGAATCAAGTCATCCCAAGCGTCTGATGCTACAGCGGGAACTTTAATGGCGTGCCTCGAATTATCATGGGTCAATATAGACATATTGCACAGTAATTGATCTACCAGACCTGAGAGGTCTTCAAAGTCTTTTCGGCTTGTCCCCTTCAGACGTCCATGACTGCTGAATAGCGGTGGCGTTTCGGAAGATGCAAAAGCGATGAGTTTATCAACTTCTTTTCCTAGAAGGGTAGCGAAATAGTCTGTTTCGACGCTGTATATCTTGCAATCATCGAATATCGGTAAATTTCGAAGTGTTGTACCGCCGATTAGGTAACGATTATAGTCGCAAGCTGTTTGAATGATCACATTCTTATCGAGTTTGATATGGTGGTGACTTCTCTGAATGATATCTGGCCGATCCTTATGGTCTATGGGAAATGAGTATGTGTGTCGGGGACGAGATCGGGACCTTTGTTTTGGGCGGTCACTGCGATACATTAGTGATGCCCGGTTTGGATTCAGAAATCTGCATCTCATGGACGTGGAGCGGAAGCTTACTCAATCGATGCAGAATCTTCTAAGACTTGCTCTTCGAAGTCGTGATGTATAGTCTTCTCTCCGCCGATGTTCCGCTCGTATGTCGGTTGACTCATTTTATTTTCTGTTACTCTGGTGCTTCCTGCTACGGTCTCGAATCGATTTATTGTTGTTGCTATAGAACTGGAAGAAAAATAAAACTAATGCATATATCAACCTTTCCATGCAGAAAAGGCAAGCACAAAAAAATAATAAAAAGAGAAGAACAGTGCCCAAGGTATATTCCAAGGCGTGTCCCAAGGCGTGTCCCAAGGCTCAGTATAAAAATGTGGCTTGAATTTGTCCATTTCTAGACAGTCAGCTCGAGCCGCTGCGAGGCATATCACAAAGTCAAAATATACACACCCCGACGCCCCGGTCCTGGATCAAATGAAGAAAGGTATTGGGCATGTTGAAGGCGGCTCACCGCGAGGCTTTCAGTAGTGGCAGCACTTTGCTTGAGGTGGCACTGCGTCACGCTTAGTATTCCAAGGGTACTTGCAGCTTTGCCCAACACACCTCACATTGGGTGGCAGGGAATTCTTGTGCCGCCCCTCGTTTGTCAGGATGTCGAGGCTGAGCTTCAAAATACGCCCAAAGGTGAGCCTGGATCTGTCGGTCGGGAGAATCCGGAGATAAAAGAAAATCTATCCTGGCTTATCGGAGCATGTTAACAAGTAGCTCGAAAAGGCTGCTTCTCGCAGCCATTTCTTTCACATTTCCAAGGGGACACACCGAAGTTTAGTCTAAGGACTGAGGTAGAACATCTTGATTGTGTTGACAGCTGATTTCTGATTGACGGACGTTGTTGAGAGTACATAACCTTACGAGCAACCAGCGTCAAGATGTCCGTCACAGATTATGAGTTGCTTCGAAATCAGCAATATCGGAAGAATGATACTCATATTGCTGGTGTTGGGGACGGTGATAGTTTCAAAATCGAGAGAGTCGAGGTGACCCAGATGGAAGGTGGACCCAACAGCGATGTGCCTCAAATAAGCCTTACTCCACAATCGGCGACTATGCTCGGAGTTGGCAAATACGAAAATTACTCCCTGGTTGTTCGTAAACGCTTGAAAATGGACCAGAATAGGAAATACCAAAAACACGAAACACTTGCCGAGTTTAGGGATCCGCATATACACAAAGCCCTTCAAGCCACGCTCAAACATTTCCGATACCAAAACCTCTCCTCATCGCCTATCACATTTAAGCACCCTTATCATGACTTATTCTATGCAAGAGAGCTAGTACTGGAGTACCAGAGCTGTCCGGAAAGAACAGAAGTGGAGCGACCCAGCTTGGAAATATTATCGAAGTTCATCGCCGAGCAGCATGAGGACACTTTGAAAGACTACCAAAGTTTAATTCCAAATGGATTTATCACCTTCGAACGGCTTTGGACACTCTTCCCACCAAACTCCGTCATCGTCTCAGTTATGGATGGCCTACAGCGAGCGTATCGAGTGTCGAGCGCTTTCGAGGTGAAAAATAAAAATGAGGGGTCCTACGTGGAAATATCGTGCTGGGGATGGTCCTACGATGATGGGTACTTTGGAAGATTTGAGACTCAACTGAAAGTTTCCGAATTTGAGAAGACGCGGAGGATCATTGAGCTCGACGTTTACCCGATAGACGCTCTGCCTCAGAAAGAGCGGGAACAATTGTCCGACGAGCTGGTTCGCGGAGGGAGAAAATGGAGAAAGCTAATAGATGCTTGCCACAAGTACTATAATGGTAATATCCGTGGACGTTCGTTGACCATTCTTTACGCGTGCTTATGTATCTTCTAGGAACTGCTTGGAAGATAAATCCCCCGAAGGAGGCAGCTCGCGGGGATCTTTTTGCAATGTTTGGAAAAAGAAGTGACTGGAAGGACTACCAGAGGTCTCGTACACACGTAAGAATTGACCGAATTAGAAATACGTCTTTGAACTTTCTGACGTTCAGACAGGTAGAAGGAAGAATCATTCTGGACCACGACGGATTCATAAAACATAACCCTGGAGCGTGCATTCCACTGATAAGGGCAGACCCGATTCTCTTCCTTCGGCCGAGCATAGACGCCGAGACCACACCAACACAGTCTCCAGTGACAAAAGCCCTCGAGAATGATGACGAGCTTGAAATGTATGTCAAATATCCAAGAAGTTCGGAATATGAGATTTCAGATCCACAAGCCCTCCTCTGCTCAAGGACAGTCCGCGGATATTGTTTGCGAACCAAGATCTGGGTGGACTTCATCGTTGACAAAATCGAAGAGATAGAATGGGATGATGGCTGTTTTGATAAGCTTCAGATGGATCCGGATCTAAAACTAGTTTTAGAGCTCCTCGTCTCACAATACAGCAATCCCGAGTTGTGCTTCAATGATATTCTGAAGGGGAAAGGCAAAGGTCTTACAGTCCTCCTCAGCGGTGCACCTGGTTCGGGAAAGACCTTAACTGCTGGTGAGTGAATCAATATGCGAGAAAATGGACTTTTGATGGCTAAAGAATATCCAGAAACAATCTCGGAACGCTGTCATAAGCCATTACTTGCCGTGGCAAGTGGGGAATTGGGAACTGAAGCTCAAGTCGCTGAAACCCGTTTGTTGAAGATCTTTGGACTCGCTCAAGCATGGAACGCAATCCTTCTGATTGACGAAGCCGACGTATTTCTTGCACGTCGAACTGCGAAAGACATTGTTCGCAGCGCGTTTGTATCTGTTTTCCTCCGCACTATGGAATGGTACTCTGGAATCATGCTTTTAACAACCAACCGACACGAAGATTTCGACGATGCTTTCCAGTCCCGGATCCATCTACAAATTCCATATGTGAAAGCCGATTCGAAGTGCAGAACAGCCATCTGTAAGAATCTTCTCGATGCGCAAGACGCTCCGCACGACTTGGATTGCCAAGCTTTAGAGCGAGTTGGTCAAAAATATGAGCTGAATGGGAGGGAACTCAAGAATCTGCTAGCCATGTCCCTAGCGATCTCTAAGTGTAAAGGAACATTGCTGAACGAGGAGATAATCGACAGGATGTTCAATTTTTGTCATAATGTAGACCGGCAGAGAGGAACAACTTGACAATGGTTTCATTAATGCTGTGAGCACAAGCGTCAAGTGGCCAGGACTCGAACTATTAGCGTTGCGGATAGAAGATCGATTCTACTAATGCTCCACATTTTTAAAATCTGTGCAGCACAATATGCACAACGCCAGGAACACAACGCAGGCCCATCCGAAAGTCGCGAACACAAAAACGCAACTTGATACCCTTTCGATTGCGTAAAACCATCTCCCAAGTCGACTCGAAGGCCACCTGAAACCAAGAATGGCTGACTCGACGCCGAGCGGCGGGCGGGCTTTGGTGGAGCAAGAGAATGTAAGGATAGAGGACACCTGGAACATGGCGATGGACTACAAGGCTGGATCGATTAGAAAGTATTAGCTAGAAAAATTTGGAGGACTGTTTGGATAGTATGGGGATTGTTATCTTTTGCATGGGTATGAATGATGTTTTCTCTCCCCCTTTTTCCTCACAGGACCTGCCTATCAACCAACTTCCATGATAAGCGGGACTCTGAAATGAAAGGCAAGACTGCACATATACTTAGATACGGGTCAGTTAATAGGAAGGAAGCAATTCGAAGACCGGAGAGTGTAGATCCATGGCAGCCCTTAATTATTATAAAATATTAGATACAGAGATATAACTCCTAATTCAAACCCCCTAACGCCTCCGACCCACCCTCACGAATCCTGACTCTTCTTCGGAACGACAATCGCAGAAACCGTCATCACCTTCTCTTCACTCTTCCTCTAATGCAAAAACGAACTTATAGCAGCCAGTCCCTCCTGACTCCTTTTCCTAAGAAGAGAAGCCGGAGGGGCCAACTTATCAGGCTCTTTAACCCCCTCCACCCCCAATCCGAGAGACGAAGACTCAGCACCTGTACGTAGTGTCCCCTACGAACCTGGGATTGAGCGCATTGCGCAATAGGATCCCAGAGCCTAGATTGAGTCAGTTTCTACGTCGCTGTCGGCGCGGCGGAGATGGCGGGTTGCGGTGAGGCAATCCCCATGCTTCACAACCACGACGATGCCGACGCAGGGGCATATTTGATGGATTCGCGATCGGGAGGAGAGCTGGCAGGAGGAGGCAAGACATGCTGAAGCCCACAGGAGGAGATAGGCGCCGCAGGGTACTGCTGGGTGGTAACCAACCCCCTCAGGAGTTGCAGAACTACAGCAACTACGACGCGATAAGAGGCCCCTTTCATCAAATACGACAACACGCCTTCCCTCGAATGAACATACACGAAGCTCCCCAGATCTGCCAGGTGCCAGGCCACAGCCGCGCCCTCCTTCTTTACGAGTTCTCTCTTCATTCGAAATCCCTCTGTGGGCACTAGCGCGGAGAATTCTTCACCACCCAACTACGAACTCGAATTATACTACCTCACCTTCCCTCTACGAATCGATACATACAATGGTTGGAAAATTGGCGGGGAGAGAGCGAGAGCCCGGGCTTTATTCAACAAGAGGATTTGGCTTTATGACCTCAGGACTCTCCTAAGAAAGCGATGCCGTATGGGGCGAGGAAGAGAGCACAAGCGGGAGGGTATATATTAGGACTTGGGAGGAGGAGGAATGATTGTATGCGGTTGTCACGGCGTTCTATTACTTTTCCTTTGTTTTGCGTTGCTTTCTTCGATTCTGGCGTGCTACTACTAGGTCTGTCTAGGAAGCCCTCGGGCTTCCTGGGATCTGGGAATAGCCTCACTTTTTTATTGTTTGGCAACTCCGAAGGGATGGGGCTCTGTCTACGTGACATCAGTGCTAGCACCACACCCTTTGAGTTGCTTTCTGGCGTTTATATTGGCACTGCAACACCGTGGGATCAGGGACCCAGGGCTATTTGCAGAGGTGTCCATTTTTGCCCCGTGGTTTTGGCCCTTTTTGCAAATAGGACTTTATAGTAATCCGCTAGCTTAGCACGTCTACATATCCTTCGGGAGGTCCGCCATTTGAGGCATAGACGTTAAAAAATATCATCGTCATCATCATCATTACCGGGAATCTCTCCCAGACGAAGACCGGAACAGACTTACGAAATGGATGAGGTACGGAGATCCGACGGGCTTAACAGCTGAATGGAAGGAAGTCCGTGATATCCAGCAGTTCAAATTGAAAGCCTACCTCGCTGGGGAAAGTCAGAAAATAGACTGCTTGGAGGTGATTGATGAAATGTTCGTTGACGGCGGGGAAGATAGGTATACTTACGCCGTGACCGAGGAGTATAAGTGGATCAAAATCGCCCATCCAGAGGATTTCATCGGACTGAGTAGTAGCTTAACATCTCTTTACAAGTTAGAGAAGCTAACTAGCGTTTAGTTGATCATTCCGGGGAGCTCGGAACTGAGGCCAAGGGATTTCGTATCCCGAGTGGCCTCACAATCGCAGAGGAAGATCGCCTTCACAAGAATGCCAGTCAACAGTTTCATTCCAAAATACGAGGAGCAAAAGAGAGAGATCCTTGAGTACACCCCAAGACAACTGTGGGAATACAAAAGGAAGACCAGCGAATCAGAGCAAGAGACATCACTGAGCGCATTCACAACTTGGGAGATGTCTTTCAATGAGGTCTCCTTCTGGAACATTTTTTGACGCTTTCTGCCTTTCTTGACCCTAACGCGATTGGTGAGTATCTCTTTCGATCTTACCATGGATACTCAGAATATCCCCACACTTGGACCTCCATATTTGACGGAAGAAAGACTTCAGAGATGAACGCATGGAATCCAAGCTCGTATCAACAACTCGTATGCGAGCTCAGACAGCTGTCTCTCCTGCAGCAAAGCTCGGATGCTGATTTCGCGGGTTTGTCAATGGATCCTACCCTTGAGGCATGCATCGCTGATGTTCACATTGCAGATGGATCTTTCTCTTTCTCAATGCACCCATTGATTAAAGATTGGCTCCAGATACGAATTGAATCATGCTTACATGACGAATACACGGCAGAGGCTATGATAGCAATCACAAGCTTTCTGAAAAGTGAAGACTACCGCCAAAATACCTTCCAGAGGAATAAAGAGATTCTCGCCCATATCGATACTGTGGGATACGGCAAGCGAATCCTCGAGCCTGGCAAAGGCTTTGGATTTGGGATCTTGCGAGACCCGGCACGCACTTTTATCCGCTTCTATCAAGTCCTGGGCCGTTTGAAAGAAGCAGAGGAAGCGTCCTCCATTCTCTTTAAACTGACTGAGGCTCAGCTTGGCTCGGAACATGAAGACACCCCGAGTATGCTCAGAATTTCAGCAGCAATCCATCGGGGACAAGGCAATTTTGAAATATCGGAAGAGATGTGCAAGAGAGCCCTCGCAGGACAGACCAAATCGCTTGGAAAGGAGCATGACCAGACACTCAAGACTGCACATGAGCTTGCAGTAATATACGAGAAGCGAGGCAAATTTGCTGAAGCTAGGAGCCTGTATGAGGAGGCTTTGGAGATAAAATCAAGAAAGCATGGTCCTGAGGCTATGCTTACACTCAGTGTCAAGAATAACTTGGCGATGCTCCTAGACGTCGAAGGTAAATACGAAGAGGCCAAGACTCTATACGAGGAGTTATTGGCAACCAAGACACAGAAATTTGGGTTTAGCAAGGACACTACCCTAAGGACGGCCAACAACCTCGGAATCGTTTACACGGAACTTCACAAATTCTCCATGTCCGAAGATCTTTATAGACGTGTCATTGCGGAGCGCGAAAAATCTTTCAGCCCTGATCACGGCAAGACGTTAACAGTCGTTACTAATCTCGCTCTAACCCTCCATGCCCAAGGCAGACACGCAGAAGCGAGAGAACTGCTGGAACGGGCACTTGAAGGCAAAGAAAAAAATCTTGGGAGGAATCATTCCGAGACTGTGCGCATCATTTTCTACATTGCGGACAGTTATCGAGCACAAGGAGACTATGCTAGAGCGGAGGTGCTCTACGAGGATGTACTTATGGGTCAGGAGCAGGCCATCGGGCCTGATCACCCTTCGACGTTGGAGACAGTACATGCTATGGGACTCAATTACCAAGCTGAATCAAAGATGGATGAGGCAAAGGAGTTCCTTGAGAAAGCCATGAATAGGACGATCGCGTGTCTTGGAGCTCAGCACCCATATCCTCTGAGTGTCATTGATGATTATAGGAAATTCCGAGAGGAATTTACAAAGAAGTAGAACAATACAATTGCCTGAAAACGATTCTCCATCACCTTCCCCTTCGACTTCCTCATTGGCTGCGAATTCAAACATTATATATGCTAATTACAGTGGTTAAGCCGCGTTTCCTTCTCGTATTGTAGAACGCTGACCACCCTCACGTCCCGGTGTGGCAGGCACTGGAGGGGGCTCAAATGGGCTCCATATTCACAGTCACCATCGCCCTCGCCGACTCTCTCTCACAGAGAAGCCTTGGCTGGGGTATCGACCAGCAACTAATTTCTCAGGGCAAGAGAGCGAAGTCGCGTGTAGCGTATGCCACGCTTTGAGAGGGGTCTTTTGTTGCATATCGTAAAAGTGGTTGGATCCCGGGTAGCTGGCACGTAACTTGTGTGGCTTGGAATGTGGCTTCGATGTGAGCTTCTTTTTTTGCTGCACATCGCAAAATTTGCAGGAGGCGCTCGCCAACACTTTGCTCTTCCAATCAAAAGATCTTTCACTTACACATTTCAAGTAGTTGCAAATTGCAAAGGACAAAACAGGTGGAAGTGGTCTGATGCGATCGTGGTCGCTTGTTCTAGAAGCGTCGGAATAAGGACCACTTAAGTACTCAAAAGCACGCCCTCTACGCGTACATAGTGTGTCTCGCTTCTGTAAGTCAGAAATCAATTTCTATTGTTGCAAATCGCAAAAAGATGTCATATCCAAGAACGAATCATACGTGTCATGATCTTCATTTCATCTACCGATGTGGAAACTTGCATATTCCTTTGCATGGCTGAAAATGTGGTTTCATTACCAGCATCGATTCCTGCACTGACTTTTTATACGCCTAAGAGGCGTACTTCTGAGTACTCCCTTGGAAAGTCGTTTCGATGATTCTACCCCTTCGTGCGGCAGCCATCATGAAATCTCATTAGAGGAGGATGGAGCCGAAACTATTTTTAGATTCGGAGTACTACAATTGCGAGTAGAGAAGCTTCGAGTAGAACAGTTGCGAATAGAATAATTGCGAGTAGACCGGGTTGAAATACTACACCCAAGAGTAGTCGCGTCTGAAGTACATTACTTTAACATATTACAAGATAGCATAACGTGCCTTATTTATACTTCAAGCCAAAGTAGGCCGAGTTCTAGTAAGGCAATGCAGACTGCTTTGGCTTGAATGTAACGATTCTAGGCTCGAGCGACGGGTCGTGGGTGGTATGTCCAAGGCTCTGCGAAGAGGAGTAGTGCTATGTCGGCACTATATCAGAGAATAGCTCGCTACAGGTATAGGAATACGAATGTATTGAAATGCTATTTGAGTTGAGCACGGAGCTCCTATCTAATAGGTGAAGACCCAGTCTTATATAGAACCTTCGTAGCTATGGATAGCCAGCGCGATTGTCGCGCATGGTTACGTGACATAACAGGCTGATTGGGCCACCTCCAACCCGAGGCGGCTCCGAGTGTGACCAATGAAATACGTACATAAGAATTCCTCCGCGGGGTTCTCCTGTGATTACGAATAGCCTCTGAGCCTAAGGTCCCTGGGGCACGTGTGTATTCGTAACATTATATATGGTAAAATTTGGGAGATGCGGCTCTATCTGACAAAGATCTAGAATTAATTCCAAAAAAATCCTTAACTGATCTTTTTCTAATTTTAGCTGACGGCAATCATAACCGGCGAGCCGAAATAGGTCGCCTTCCGCTCATCCCATTGCTCACTCCAGCTCACCAAGAGCTCAGGTTATAGCAGCAACTACTCATGTCCAAGGACGGAAGTGGAAAAATTCTCATGTCAAGATTCCGATATCGAACGACCTGTTATATTGTTTACAATAACCAAAGATATAGTTCGAGGAGGTCGAGAAATTTAAGAAAACCAGTTATATACGTAGTTGCGATATATACGCCACGTTGATACGAAAGTATGAACTGATCAGCGAGACCCAACTTGACCCTGGATTACTGCAGGCTTGAGTCGTCGCGGCCCAAGCCTTTCAGGTGTGGTACGATCCAACACCCAAAAGTCCTGATTTGCGCAAGGGTAGGATATCTTTCCCCACCTGTTAGCTCGCGCACTAACTAGAATATATAACAACAGACGGCTAATAAGTCTTACATGCAACGCATTTGTGTCAATAAATCAAACGGTGGGAAGAATTACCAGGAGACTCTAATAAGTCTTACATGCAACGCATTTGTGTCAATAAATCAAACGGTGGGAAGAATTACCAGGAGACTCTAACCAGTCCTTGTTTATAGCAGGGACCACAACTTGCGATCCCTCCACCGCAAGGACCAACTTATAGCTGCAGTCCAGATCGGTCCAATACTATAGTCGTACTTTATATCAACATGCCAGACTAAGTGAAACAATTCATAGAGCGAGAGAATGCTGTAGCACTTCTATTCAACACGTTACTTCAAGCTTCAACTACTCTACGAGCGGGAATTAAAAAGGCACTACACAGAGACGTTCTACATTAGATAACTGGAAAAATCAACAATACTACGAATTTATTCTAGCTATAGCTACGCCCGCGTAGCCTACTTCTCTTACACTACTATATAGTAAATTAATATTCTACTAATACTTTTCTAACATCGTTTTATAGATATATACTTCTTTCCGCGTAGTCTATATAAGAGCTAGGTTTATATAATAAATAGATAAATAAAAGATTATTTATTCTTTATAAATATTAAATAATTATATAATATTTCAACTATTTATTAATATTATAAATACTTAAATAAATATATTATAAATAGTTTTAATTTATCTAACTCTCTACTCTCTTCTTTCTTTTATAATAATAATCTAGTAATTATTATAGTTTTACTTATAACGTGGTTCATCAGTACCCTGCGCATATCAGTACCCTGCGCACTTTTCCCCTACCTTATTACTTTAGAATATAATTAAACAACTACAACATATTAAATTAACTAAAACTACTTAGAATCTAATGAACTAGATATATCTATAGCCTCTTGACAAGTTCGTGTATTATGACTAGTCTTTCTATAAGTGCTACACCGTCGCCTAGAGGGTTGCCCCTTATTTTGCCTCCCCCCCTTAGAACGCCTATCGCGTCGAGCCTGTTCCTCTGCCTCCCTTTAAGCTAATACGTCCTACGTATCCTCTATAGTAAGTACACCTCCTTAACAGACCCGAGTCTTTTTAGCCCTACGACGCTTACTAAGGGCTTCATTTGCTGCTCGAAGAGTACGGACCTCTGCCGATAAAAGGGTTACTTTATATACTAACCGCTCTACTTGGGCAAGTATTACTTGAACCCTCTCAGCTAGTTTTCAGCTCATTTTTCGCCTATACTCACCACCTCCCTTTTCACTACAATCACTTATATATAATGCAAAAATGGGTGTTTTTTCATGAAAAGTAGTAGAAATTAAAGCTCTATCTATGGAAATCATTATCCCCACCATGCTTGACCACCTTCTGAAGAGTCTTTCTAAGATTTATAATCACCTTATCTATCACCCTTTGAGGAACTCGCTTCCACTCCTCAATCCACATACGCTGAAGATCCTCCTTGTTCTTTGGCTGTACTTTTCTCTTACGTAGCTGGACCCTTATATACCTCCATATCTGTTCTATAGCATTCATATCAGGTGATTAGGGAGGGTAAAGGAGCCTCTACACAGAGTAGTAGTATAATACCTCTTTAGTCACTCTATAAGAGTGTGGGCTAGCATTATCTATAACAAGACGTATCTGCTTTCCTCTCCCTAACCTCTTTAACTCCTTATACCAAGGTATAAGCTTTGGCTTAAGATACCTCTCACAAAGCCGGTAGAAATCCACCCCTCCCTTACCCCTGTCCCCCCTCTTATATGCTTGTTTATGAAGGTAGGTATGTAGTTGTCACGAATCACGTGTGAGCATGTGACGAGTAAAGACCAGGCGGCGCCCTGACAGGTTAAGCACTATCGAGAACTCTTATAAAATAGGGATCCTTAGACTAGCTAAGCGATCCATGGATTTCTTTGGGTAGGAAACATCACGTGACCTAGTCGCCTGAGTCGCTTGAGTCGCCTGTCGACTGAAGCGAGAAAACTTCACAAACAGCGAGAACGAAATTTTTGAAATTAAGCAACGAAAACCACATCTAGCAGCCCTCCTTTTGGTCAGTTAAGAAGCCTAAGCCTGTGTACATTGCCCAGTATAACATAGGCATCATGGTAACACCGTGGCCTTAAGCGGCAGCATGGCCCAACGACATCCGCGAGCACGCTATACACCTCAGCGATTACCTTAGGAAAGCACTTGCCTATATCGAGTCTAATAGAGACCAGGCGGTACTAAAGCCTTTAATCAGAACTATGATCGCGTTTATAAGCGTCTTTATTACTAAATTCTAAAGTACCCTAGACGTTAGAACTATTATATAAGCTATTATATCTATCTAAAATAACCTCGAAACCACGGTAGAAACAGTATAATCTATAGTAACAAGGGTTTAATAAAACATAGTTATATACTAATAAGCTATTATACTTAGCTAGGAGACTAACTAAGCTATAAAAGAAGCTACTAAATTAAGAAGAATAACTACTATACTTATATAAGAGATAAATAATATAGTAAAAGTAATAAATAATATTATAAAGACTATCTAGACTATACTATCTCTTAAGGCTTTATATACGTTAGTATTAAGTAGTAATACCGTCCTACTAAATAAGCTAATTATAATCTCTATATAAATATCTTTATTTATCTAAGTATAATATAAGATTATTATAAAGATTATAGACCTATCTACTATTAAAAGTCTCTATATAAAAAACCCTAGAAACCTATAGAGCTACGTTAATTAAGCGATTAAATAGAGTAAAAACTAATATATTAAACAGATATATATTATATTAGCTAACTAATTAAAGAGCGGAGACCTTAGTATTAAAACATTAAACAAAAACGAAGCAGATATACTAAAGCAATTCACAAACGACTAGATTAATCGAATTAGGAGAGGTATAAACATACAACTACCTACATACAGGGTTCTTATACACGGGATTAGAACAAGTACGCTAGATATAGAGAAGTTTAATAAGATTAAAGCAGAGCTACTATATAACAACCGACTATTTATTCTAAACGCAGACATTAAATATATTAGATAGCTATCTAGAGCTATATATATAAAGACAGCTTTAACTATCATAGTTAAGTTTACTAGCCTAGAAGACGCGAACAAGATTATTAATAAAGGCCTCATTTGGTAAGGTAAGGTGTTTCAATACGAGAGATATAATAGGTAGTGCCGACTAAAGCAATACTATAAATGCCAAAGATATAGCTATATCAGAACCTAGTATAAAGCAAACATAGTATGTAGCTACTATGTAGAGGCGTATAACTTGAAAGATTGCCTAACAAAGGTTGATAAGACGGTGGCTAGGAAATGCGCCACATATAAAGGAGCATATAAGGCGTGGAATAACCGATGCCTAGTTAGGAAAGTCGAACTAGCGAAGGTAAAGGCGGTATATGAAACTCGATAACTATATCATTTTATCCTAACTATAAGACAAAAACAGATAAACGAAAGCTTTACTTTTAGTATAGTAATAGTAGAGCTAAACAGAAGTTAGAGAGGACGACTAAGCTCTACTATTACTAGCACAATACCTATAGTACATTTTCCTACCACCGGTAGGCAGAGCACCAGAAGCAAGTCACCGACGAAGGGCAGAGTACTAAAAAGAATTAACATAGGGAGTACACTAGACAGCACATAGGACGAAAATAAGGATATCGTTATAGGAGAGAGTAGTCAGAGGTTAAGAAGACTACACGTGCCCTTAAGACAAGCGCTGGAATCGATTACAACGAACTTAATACTTAGCTCCTAGTTTAATACAGAGGAGTTATAAGTTATAACAAAAGCAGCCTAAAAATACTATAGTATAACGTTATAAAATCAAAGAACGTAGTAATAGCCTTACTATTACAAGACCCGAAGATCTAAGAATACGATATCCTAGCTCTCTAAGAGCCGTAGAGGAACCCTTTTTCTCCGACTACTTACAACCCAATCCTACATATCTTTTAACTATACTTCCCTAGAGATAGTAGAGAAGCGCTAGCAAGGGTATGCTTCTTTATTAATAAGAAGATTAGCTTATACAAATAGATATTCATAGAACATACCCGAGACCTAATTATACTAGAAATTACTATAACAAATAAATCCATAAACAAAACGATAAAGATTATAATATATAATATATATAATCCCCTAAAGAGAATAGAACATAGGACAAGCTGCCTACTACAACTTTAAGTAGCACTATTAATATACTAAGGCGAAGAATAGGTTATTCTAGGAGATTTTAACCTATATTACAAACTCTAGAGCGGACCAGTAATACGAGAAAGAGACCTAGAATCCGACGATCTAATTAACATCATCGACGAATTTCAGCTCAGCAGCACCCTACTAGCAAACACAGTTACCTATAACGATAAAAACGTACAAACTTGTATTAACCTCTATTATAGCATACAAGATCTTATAGACAAAGTTATTATATATAGAATAGACGAGAGGATAGATTATAACTCCGACTATCTTCTAATTATAACTTATCTAGACCTTAGAATAATAAACCGACTATAGGGAGAGATACGAGACTGGTCTAACACCGACAAGAAAGAGCTCCGGAAAAGACTATCAAAAGAGCTACCTATACAACGTTCCCTCAAAACCCGGACCGCGTTAGACAGATATGTAGATAAAGTAATAACTGCTATATAATCAGCTATCAATCACGCTACACCCCTGAAAAAGTGGTCCCCAAGAGCGAGAGCTGGTTGGACGACAGAATGTAAAGAGATACAAGCAACAAGATACCAGCCCTGGAAGGGTTCCGTTCTGATAATTCAAATCAAGGGAGCCAGGGACTACACATAAGTCTACTAAGACACATTTATAGACGTCTATACCTACGTCGAGGCACATCAATCACAGAATAAGAGACAATCCCACCATATATCGTACCACCGTAGTAGCGAGGACTAAGTATATCTATTGCACTAGATGTAGAAATGGCAAAGACGTAATATAAGAACTTCTTAAAGCACCCCTCAAACAGTATCTTTATCTATACCGATGGAAGCGGCATAGATAATCATATAAGGGCTGCTGTAATATCGCCCCTAATCAAATGTACAAGGATGGCGTATATAGGAAATAGCGAAACGTTAACGGTATACGCCGTAGAACTTTAAGGAATTAAGCTAGCTCTATAGATCGCAGTCTAGGACTAAGAGAGTGGGAACAAAAGAAACAAAGTAGTCATCTTCACAGACAATTAAGCAGCTATTAGGACACTTTAGCACCTAACCGGCAGATCAGGCGCGTACGTAGCTATCGAGGCAGTAGCCCTAATAGACAAGCTATAGAAGAACCACGGAATCTAGGTTGAGATAAGATAGATACTAGCCTATATAGGCATCTGGGGAAATAAAGCAGTAGATAAGGCGGCTAAGATTACAGCGAAGTCATAATTAGAAGGGAACTAAGGAAACCCGAACGTCGTTTAAGCTAAGACATACTACTTATAAGCAACTCTAAAGACGTGGATTATGAGGCAGACAAGAGCCGAGTAGGCACATAAGTAGGATCTGGAACCAAGAGGGAGAGCCATATACAAATACACTCAGAAGCCGACACACAAGATTCTACGTCTCCACCGGAGGCTAAAGAAGTGGCAAAGCTCTCTACTGATCCAGATACGTACAGAAAAGATCGGATTAAGAGATTTCCTCTAGAAGAGGAACGTACCGGGGTATGACGATCCAGGATGTGAATGTAGAGAGGGAAGACAAACTGTAGGACATATTATATTAAGATGTTGAAAATTCAAAGACCTGCGACAGAGGGAATTTGGAGGGGGTGTCAGAAATCAGGTGATTTGGGGGCCAAATCTTGGTGCTTAATAAGCCCT
>JAPZOX010001002.1:0-18837 GCA_037952655.1 Hymenoscyphus sp. LP001
TAGATTAGATTTTGATTAACACTTAAAAACCCTTGATTAGATTAGATTAATGGCCATTAATCTAATCTAATCTAATCATTTCCCACACTGTGCAGAATTGAGCTGCATATTCGGGCGTGAAAACCAAATATGTGTTGATTCTTAGAAACGCCATCGTGTAACCTAAAGCTTCGCAGCTACTGCAGCCATTTTTGGTTCTGGGGATATTATAAAAAGGCTAGGAACCTCTCATTCATCTGGACGGTTTTCTGATCGCTCCATTTCATTTTTATTATGTCGGAACATAGAATGAACGAGACAAGTTGCGTAGAATATCCAGACGTGCAACCAAATCCTGGTATTTCCAGTATGGGAGTCAGTGACCTTTTTCTCCAGAGTAAAAAATGACGAAATGAACCACCTGCTGACGACCAATCTACAGGTGTTCCTTAGCTTCTTTATCACGGCCTACTTGGCTTTTATCTGCTGTATAACAAAGTTAAATACCGACCACATGTTGTCTGTTTCAGGGCCGAATCCTTCGTTAGTGCGTTGGTCATTGTCTCTGCGTAGCGCTATCATTAGCTTCGGCGATCAGCAACTCGCCAGTGGCATGTCTCTTCTCGTTGCCGGGGTTCTTCAACTTCGTTGGGGATTGCAGACATATCATTAGCAGTCTGTTGTAAATCAAGCTTGGTTCTCAACTGTTATACACCTCATCACACTTACCGCTATGCGTGATGAGCTTCACAAATCTCGTCGGGAAAATCCACTTACAATCTTCCGTTTTGTTAGCATGGGCGTTCTAATTATAATGTTGATGGTTGCAATGTAACCTATGGGCTTTGTAACAGGTAATGAAGGTCCTGAAATGTCGTTTCCTGCCTGGTGTTTTTATACCTCGAGCGCAAATCAGCACTTAAGCGCCATCTACTTCTATAGCTCGAAAGGATTATATAACTGGTTATATTTTGTGTGGAGGATGCCCGGGGAGCAGGAAGAGATGGTGATAGTGTGAGATTCGTGAAGTGGCGAAAGTGGATCAATTCTTTTACTTCTCTCCTTTGAAAACTAGAATTGGGAGTGTTTACACACTTGTGTTTTGCCTGATTAAAGATCTGGTCAGGTGAGAAAATATATTTTGAGTTTGGAGGTTCTGTTCTGAAGATGAGAGAATATTTGATCACGTGTACCAACTCCAGAAGCCTCTTCGCCCGACCTTCTTGTTTTGGAAGAAAAAGCAAATCCCACCAATCAAAAGTGGCAAATTTGTCTCCATGTTCGAGGTACTTCCTTAATTGGTTCATCGAAGTCTCTTCTTCCCAGGACAAGTGTCTGTCATGAGCTTCCAAAGAGATACTTTTGAAGACCACACTTACACCAACACCAAAGCATCACAAACCACTTCCCAATCCATCCTAAAAATGAATGTATTTTTTCATATATGACCTACTTGGTAATTATATTGCCCAAAACGCACATCACATCACATCAAAAATCGTCCCTACTTCATAACCTGGTCCCGGTCCAGTCCCATCATTCAAACATTTTCGTAGATCCTCATACATCCATCCATCCACTCCGTCTCAAAACGCCTTTTCCGCCCTTTTCAAAAAAAAAAATTGCAAGACTTTTCCTAAAGATAAAATGGCCAACCCCACCGTTTTTGAAAGATGCTTCCTTGCTTGCGCAGTCCGTAGGAACGCCTCCTCTCTTTCCCCTTTTGATGCGCATTGCGTATTTTGATTATGAATTCTCCAATCGTTCCCTAACAAATGAAAATCCCAGAGCTTGGGTTGTAGTGGTGGAAGAAGAAGACGGATAATGAACCACATCCCCAACTCCCATCCCGCATGTCGTAGTGACTCGTAAACAAAACTCTCCCATCAAGCGTGACAAAGGGGGAAAAACACAAAAATCCATAAAAAAATACCAAGAAAGAAATACGAAGAAAAAAATTTTCATCCCGAGTTCAAAAATCACCCGATACTCTTCCGCATCCCAAAAACACCCCTCAGTCTATCAACCGTCTTCTTAATCCTCAAACTCCCACCTTCCCTCTCCTCCTTCCCTTCCTTCTCTTGGTCTTTACCTCCATTCCGACTCCGGATATGAAGTTTACTCTCCAAAGACCTGATGATACCCAAACGCGCTGAATCCTCATCATCATCATCATCATCTTCAAAAACAGATTTCTCCATAAGCCCCATAAGCTGCGGCGGGGGGCTAAAAGGAGAATTAGGCACCGAACGCATGTACAATGGTGAACTGGTGGATGTGGTGGATGCGGTGGATGTAGTATTTGGAGTCGAAGGTAAGTCTGGGGAGAGTGTTGTGCAATGACTTAGGTTTGAGGGTCGGAGGGTAGGAGCGTATTGAGCTGGGGTGGGGGTGGTGTTTGCTCGTAGGCGGGAAAGGGGTGGTCGTGAAGGTTGGCGGGAGAAACTACGGTTTGGCCATGATTTGTGGGGAGAATCAGGGGGTGTACTTGGTTGGTAGTTTTTGGGCTTTGGGGGGACGGGAGGAGCTTCGGGTGGGAAGGCACTGTATGAGTGTTGACGACTGGGCAGGACTAGGTTACTTTGACTTCGGCCGCGTCGGGAGTTGTATATGGCGTTTGAATGACCTTGTTCTGGTTTTGGTCCTGCTGAGAGACTGAGGTCGGATAGATTTGCTGATCCATAGTTTCGTTGATTTGGAGAGAGTGAGCCGTCGTGGGTTTGGGTTGATGATCGTGTAGCTTGTTGTGTTTGATAGAATAGGCGCGAAGGAGGTAATGCTTTTGCTGGATAAAACCATTTGTCCCAAAGTTCTTCTGCAGCGGCATCGTGAATGGGATCTTCTTCAATGGAGGTATCCGAATCGTTGCCGTCAGTCATTTCAGGCACCGAACTGTCCGAGTTGATGGATAGGCGAAGTTGGAGTTCTCTCGATGTTGACCCGCATGCCAAAACTCTTTCGACATGCCTTTGATCTGTCGGAGGAGTGTTGGAATTCGAAATTTGGTTGGAATACATGATGAAAGTGTGTTAATGTTTGAAAATGGACTTTGGTATTGGCACAGGGCGTGTTCGTGTTATCCTATCTGTTTATCATCGATAACCGTCCAGGAATTCAATGGGCTGGTGGCCGAACGATGGAATGAAGGCAGTCAAATGTGCCAAGGATTGTTCTTTGAGTTATGCCGAACCACGCTGATCGTAGCATGTGTTGGGACATAAAACCATTCATAAAGTCGAACATTGAAAGCTGTGCTGGACACACGGGGTTTCTTATACAGAATAGATATATCTTCCACCATAAACTTTTGGTCAGATGCATGCATAACAAAAGCCATGGCTCCGGCCTACAAGCCATAAAGCCAACAGAAGGAACAGATTGAGACAAGAGGAGAGAGAATTTGAGAGAAAGCCGGGAACTCCAAGCGACCACTCATGAGCGCAGGCTCGAGGCAAAGACTCCCTTGCGCACCTAAAGCATAGAATCAAACAAATACAAAAACAAAAACAAAAACAGGGAGTTTTGGGAGCTTCCTTGCCGAGTTTCAATGCCAATGAGAGAAAGGGATCAACTCAAGTCAGATCATTCAGAACCAATACAAGTAAGTGACCTTGCAGATACGGCGCCACGATTTGGCAACACAAGTAAAATAAACACGGTACGGGGAAGATGTTTGGGGTAGGGAGTTTGGAGTACACAGATCTATCAAGAAGATCGACATCTGCGGGGAAGGAGAAGAAAGTGACGGCGGGGAAGCTTCCGGAGAGGAAAAGAGACGCGATGATTTGCCAGCGAGTAAGCCTGACCAAAGCATCTCTCAGCTTCAAATTGCGCCAGTCTCAAGGGCGGTTTTGGGAATGTGTGGATGTGGATGTGGTGGAAGTGGCATGTTGGACGCCGGCCCAAGGGGTTAACCGGTTTGCCCTTTGGTGTGGGCTGTAGATGACTTCCCTTGCAGCCACATTGAAGAATTAAATAGGTATGGTTTGAAGCCAACCAACCCTTGCTCTTGTTTTGAGGCATTTTTGATCTTTTCTGGTCCAAGAATCAGTTTGCTGCTGAATTGAAAATAAAGGGGAAGAAGAGGTTTTGTGCCTTGGTTCCAAGGCCATCATTATTTTCTAAGCATAAAGCACTTCCCTGCGAGCAAGGTGCCAGCCTCCAAGTAACTACTCCTAAAAACATTCCGTCGTCTCCAGCTCTCCGGATGGGAGTTCTCCTGCTTTTCCTTCCCACCTGGCTGGACGGGATGCGTATCTTGGCACGCGTTCTAGCCTCTGCTTTCTTTTCTTTCCCTCACCCGAAGGTTGCACGAGCGGCAGAGCCGAAGTCGAGGGGCAGAGCGAGCCGAAGTCGGGAAAATTGCTTCATTTTTCTTCAAGACGGCTCAAAAGGTCACCAGCCTCCACATCATCCATTCCTCTCAGAAGTCCGCCGGACAGATTTCAGTGTCTGACGGATATCCAGTCTGATCGAACACATCATCTTGCTTTCTCCGTACCGAGTCACTGTTTTGTGAGAACACCTCAGATGTGATACCAGCGCGCTTTGTTCAGCTTGCAAGTACGAAGCAGAAAGGGGTTCCGTCTGTCTTAGACAACCTGTGTCAGCCATCCAATATTTGTTGCTTCTTCCGAGGGACAGAATGTCACTCGAGTTCACGTTTGTTCATACTCTGCACTCCATTTCATTGCTAGTTCTTGTAAAATCACATATCATTTTCCTCGTTTTCTTCTGTCGTCATGGGTGTGTTCGTATTGGAATCAGTTCGTGGATACTGTTTGGATTCTTGAACACTGATGGAGCAGTGCATTCATTTCTCTCGCTTGTCACGTGTAACCTTCCATTTTTTGGGGGGGATATATTCCATCATGGAGCACAGGATTCCATGTCGGTACTTCATTTATCCATCATATGAACTTCGTCAAGGAAAGTCGAAGTAGCATTTTTCATATCGCCAAGTGCGGGGTCCTTTCATTTTTGATTCCCGGTTTAATTCAATATATCCATCCTTTTTATCAATACGACGGCAGTCAATGCTAAGCCTGATAATATGCACAATTCCCACATTATGTTTGAAAGGTTATGATATCAAACCCGGGAACCCCCAATATTTCCACAACAGATTCTCACAAAAATTTCTTTTTCCTCGCGGTTCGCAAAGTTCAAACAAGAAAAGTTGAATCTCTGCATCATGTCTTTCTCAATCGTCAGAACATGGGCAATGCTCAACACCATAACGGCCATAGCGCAGGCCCACCCAACCTCCACAAACACCCTCGAATGCAACCCAACAACCCTCACAAACGCAGCAGAAGCCTACATCGCCGCCCAAACAGCCGGAAACCTCGAGCCCCTCCAAAACATCCTAGCAGCAAACTGGACCTACCAAGAAAACAACCAACCAATCGACGTCAAAAGGGGAGTCCTAAGCAAAGCCCTAAAAATCGATCACCGTCGCACAAACACCGACCTCATAGCATGCGCAACATACACCGAACTCATTATCTCCGACCCCGCAAATCCCTATGTAATTGGAACCCAACTCCACCACAACCCCTCCGGAAAAATCACCACAATCGACAGCATAGCTTCAACAACCAACTCCTGGCTCTTCGACGCCAAAAAAACGCTGCAATACGTGCAACAAGAGAAATGGGATCCCATCCCAGAAGACAAGCGAGATAGTCGCGCCGTTATCCAGGCAGCGGGCGATGCGTACATGGATATGTGGAACAACGCTACGGCCGATCAAGCCGTGCCGTGGGGAACGCCGTGTACAAGGTTGGAGGGCTCGGCGTACACGGGGAAGGGACAGCCTGATGATTCTTGCAGGCCGGGGATTCCGTCGAATCATAGCCAGGCGCCGAATACGCATCGGAGGTATGTGGTTGATGTGGCGATGGGTTCTGTGAGTATCTTTTGTGTGTGGGAGCATATGATGATGGCGGCAGATTCCCATGAGTTTCGTCTTGAGGGGGGAAAGTTGAGATATGTTCACACGATGACAGTCTGTGGTGGGCAAGTTTGTAAATTATAGGTCTCCCAGTTTTTTCATTCGGGAAGAAAGAGAATACTCCTTTCAACTCGATTCTACTTCGCTCAGAGAAAATACAAGATTGATATTGCATCTCAGCCGGAGACTGTGAAGTGTTTAGAGTAAGTTGCCAAGTAACCTTTCTCCTTTCCACACGCCAAAACATCCAGGTGTAAACGTGTAGTTGAGAGTGTGGTTTTTATGTCTGTTTATAATTCTACAAATAAATAATACTCTACTCCCGAGTGTAAGTTTTACGCCGAGACGTTGGCTATGCTTCTTTTTTCATATAGCGAGTAAACCCCATCCGAAGCTCCAACCAAAAATCCTATTTCAACATCAAAAAAGCTTATTCATATGCTAAACCCATTATATCCCCTTATCTTTCTCCTCATATGACGTATTAATCTCTTATCCTGCCCACCAACAAATAGCAACAATATATTAATCCGGCTCCACGCAAAATGAGGTCCACTCCCACACGACCCCCAAATCCAAAGCCAAAAAAACGTTCTTCCATGACCATGTCATCACTATGATTCCCAAGGGCAACTTTCCTTCCATCAAACCCACAACAACCCGAGGGCCTGTTTGGCTGGCATAAATTATTTAAATATACGCATGGATATCTGACGAGATGTCCTGAATATTGACCTCGTATAAGTTGGTGCATATCATCAATTGTTTCTTAATATATTGAGTGATCGTTTAGCTCGTGGTGCACATCCTGGTGCACATTCTCAGTGAGTGGCACTGAGTGCTGAACTGGGCGTCTCAATAGCAGTAAGGAAAAATATATACATAAAGATTTAAATAAAGATTTATACCTCTGGAGGTCTAAATATTTTTTTGGTGGTACATATCCTATTTATATATGCACCAAGATATACGAGGTTAAACGAAGGCTTTGCATCACTTTTAAATGTGCATGCCAAACACTGGTGCATATCTAGATTTGGTGCATATATATAAATATTACCTGATTATTTTTGGTGGTGCATATCCTAAATATGCACGAGCAAAACAGGCCCTAAGCGAGTCTGACACAATACACAGCAGGAATCCAACTTCAACTTCAAACTCACCGTCAAGGCCAGCATCATGAACACACCTCAAGAGGGCGAGAAAGACCAAGGAATTCCCATAACAGGCGAGGACTTTTTTGGGGGGTTCCTATCCCCTCAGATGCGATCAGGAACAACTTGTAAACGGCCTGAGCGTACTGGATTACACAAAGCCGCATCGAGCGAGATATGAGGTGAAATTTTATAAGGGAGAAAAAATATATATATATATACATCGAGAAGGTTGATAACTTTAGAAATATGATGCCTATTAGGTTTAATTTTATTTCCATAAAGAATTGCTGGATTGAAGTAGAAAATACATGTGACATATCTACTTGCATGGTCTGAGTTGTTCCTGATTGTATCTAACTCCCGAGGGGATATATCAGCTTTTAAAGACTAAGACTTTTCTCAAAAATCCATCTCCAGGGTTTTTTGATACTTGCAAAGGTCGAAAATGGAGAAAACAACGACGGATCTACTCCAAAGTTTTCCCTCTCGCAAGACGTTGGAGCTGGAACCAAGTTTAGTTGAGGTTTCATCAAAATATACATAATCTACATGCCAGCCAAAAAACACCCCAAACCAGAGCTGTGAGTTTCCCATCTCTCGTTCGTCTCGCCGTCTTATATTTTACAATAACACATATTCCCATCCCACACAACCCCCCAACTCGACCCAAGAAACCCGTGCATTGAAAAAAAAATGACACCACAACCTCCAACCACTCATCAACACAAGGCCTAAGTAAGTCTAACTTCCACTTCCCCTCATCCCATATCCCCTACATCAACAACCCCTAAACCTTCCAATCCCCCACATGCCCCAAAATAATCCTCGCCGCCTGCTCCGGACTATGCTGCCGCCCAATAGCCTCCACGAAATCCCCCTCGGGATCCATAAGGTAAAAGTAAATACTATGATCCACCAGGTAATCCTGGCCCTGCTTCACATCCACCGGCGTACTAAAGTACACGCGATACTTCTTACACACGTCCTTGATTTGCTCCCACGTCCCCGTCAGTCCTACGAGGGCGGGGTGGAATTCGGAAAGGTACGCGTCCAGGACGGCGGGGGTGTCGCGGGCGGGGTCGCAGGTGATGAAGATGGGGAGGAGAGGTGGTGAGGATGGCGGGGCGGAGGAGGCGACGAGATCGATCATTTGGGACATCTTGTCGAGTTCTTCGGGACAGATGTCGGGGCAGTGGGAGAAGCCGAAGTAGACCTATCTCCTTCATTAGCTCTCCATCCTTCCTCCTCTCCAGCATCTCCCAAATCATCCCCCAAAAAAAGAGCATCCCCAAAAAAGAACATCCCCGAAAAAAAAGAAGAAAAAAAATCACACCAAACTCACCAAAGCATACCTCCCCTTCATATCCCCACTCCCAAACCTCCCCCCCTTCTGATCAACCAACTCAAACTCCCCCCCAACCTTCGGCCGACCAACCCCCTTCGTCGCCTCCACAACCCTCTTCCGCTCCATCCTCTCCTTCTCATACCGGAAGTAGAAAATCAGCGCCGCCCCCGAACTCAGGAACAGCAGGCCCGCGCCCCAGGAGAAGGGTCCCGATTTGTAGCGTGAGCGCTGTTCTTGTACGGTTTTATAGCCTCGTCTCGAGGTGGTCTGGAAGGAAGACTTGGTTGTCGAGGGACATGATGATGTTGATCGTGTTCGTGGGGAGGAGGGTGTGGGGAGGCTTTTGGCGGTGCTCAATTGACGGCATTGCGAGGTGGGTTTTCCGAATCGCAGATATTGGGAAAAGGTGGAGAGGAGTCGCCGACTTGGTACCATTGGTTTGGACATTTTGTAGGTATGGTTGGTGATGGCGTGGAGCGAATGCAATATTTAAGTTTATCATTCGATCCTCAAGCTCTATCGTAAGCTAAGCTTTACGGGGTGCCGCCTTTAGTAGATGTCAAATATTTTAAAAACAGCGTCACATTCTTCTTTCAGCCTCACATTCTCCCCTCCAACCACCCAGAAATAAAAGCACTTTACAAATATGACTGGAATTATTTTCTCTATGCCACGTCCATCTCCTCTTCCCCCCTTCCCCCCCAAAGAAAGAAGAGAAACGATTAAAATCGTACAAAAAACAACGACTTTCTTTGGCTGAAATGCTCCAAAAATGCTTGCTTGCTTGCCTTTTAGCTTGCTCCATCGCTGCAAAATTATACACAAACACCTGCACCTTAAAATACGCCAGATCCATGCTATGAATATCATCACATCCCCAAAACACGCCTCACGCCTCACTCCGAAACCACTCAATTTACCCTTTCGTATATCAAAAATCGAGAAGAAAAGTCAGGTCACGACATTACTCCCGTCGACTGACTTGACTGGCACTAGTTCGACTCCGCTCATCCTCCTCCAACACATCACTCAATCGAGTGGGATGATGATGGCGTGGAACAGCTCCCCATTCAAGTCCGGATCCGTATCCTGTGCCGGTGTAGTCGGCTGCACCAGGTTCAGTCGATGAGGGCTGTGAGGAAGGTGTACCTCGTCCTGCTCCCGAAGTGGTGGCCGTGGAACCCTGCCGATACTCGGCACTGGACCCTCCATATCGTTGTCGATTCGCCTGTTCGCGTTCACGCTCTTCCTCAACATCATACTCATCTGTATCATCGTCAGAAACTGGGGCCATAAAGGGGACTTTATTGCCTCGGGCATCAAGGATAAATTGACCTTCTGGATCTATGGCATATTCCTCTTCGCTAAAAGCTCCTTCAGACGGTGCCCCCGTATACGGGGTCCCAGGTTCTGCAGGGCGAAGAGAAGTTCCCTGGGGTTGCTGATAAAAAGCCGATGATGCGGAAGCCGGTTGAACAGCTGGCGCTTGCGAGTAGCCTTGTGAAAAAGCGGGACTACTAGGTCCGGTAGTTCGCGTACTTCTAGACGTACTCTGTTCGACAAAAGGATCTGCTGGATCTGCTCGTTGCGCTCGAGAGTATTGTTGATATGCAGCATCACTATCCGCGGGTTCCTGTGCTGTCAGACCTGCACCTTCTCTACTTGATGGCGCATCACGATTGCTTCCATGACGACTCTGAACGCCTGGCAGCATGGGAACGACTTGCACTCCGCCTACGATGGTGGGATGTCCTTCTTTTAACGAAGCTGTTCTCTCACGCTCCTCAGATTCTCTCCGACCAAGTTCATCCCAGGCACGTCTAGCCTCTTCCTTGGAGATTTGAAGCTCTCTCTTCATTTCCGCGAGCTGTTTGTCAGCATTTGGCCTCTCTCTCTCATGGGCAACAGCAGCAGCATCTGCAATAGCTTGCGCGCTCTGCTGGCGAATTTGTTCAATCTGGCGTTGTAGCCCTGCTTGAACCTCCTGAGAACGCTCTTGCTCCTGTCTGGTTTCAAAGAACCAACGCTGGAATTTGCGTTCCGACGAAGCTCGCAAACGCTGCAGTTCCACGACAGCGTGGAATAAATTGGCGCCTGCAGCGGAGAGATCGGTTACTTGTCGGGAAAGCTGTTGGGATAGAGGATCCCGGTTGATTTCGTTACCATTTTCTTCCAGCCGTCTGAGCCAGAAGGATGTAAGGCCTTCCCAATGAGCAGACAGTGTCTCCCACCGCTCGAAAGCATGTGGAAATTGGGATTTTGTCTGGGCTGTCGAGCCTCCCTCGACTGGATTTGGAGCAGGAGTGGAAGGGCCCGCTTGTGGTTGAGAAGGCCTAGGACGTGACGATTCTGGTGGAACAGGTTTAGGTTGTTGTTGCGATGCTGTTGGCCGTGGTCTGGCGGTAGCTGCTTCCCCTCCACCCACCGCACGCCCACCTCTACCGACGCCCTCTAATGGTCTTTCTCCGGACCTTCTATCTGATCTTTGAGAATTATCTGATATCCTCTGGCCCGTGGTTCCACCTGAGCCACGCTGACCACTTTGTTGTGCCGCAACGCCAGCAGCAACGGCTGCTCTCCTCTCCGCGCTCCTGCGGTTATTTGCTTCTACCTCGAGATCTCGTAGTTCCTCCTCTGCTCGTTGTCGCTCCAATCTCTCCCTGGCTTGTTCCTCTTTTTTCCTTTCCTCTCGAGCCGTACGTTCACGCATGATATCTCTGGGCCCTCTGATCACAGGCGATCCCGTTGCGGCAGATGCCGCTTGTCTGGATGCGCCATTGTTCCGGCCAGGTCCTGAAGGACCACCTAGAAGATCCGACATGGACGCGTTCTCCTCGATCAAATCTGGTGTGAAAGCGTTGGGATGTCGCAAGGCCTCTTCGAGAGTATATAGGATCGCGTTGGCGGTAGGTTTGGAGATTCGAAGAGCGCGATGGGGGCGTCTCTCTGCTTTGGGCGATTGATGTAAGGAGCTTGAAGCTACTGGGGTTGAAGTTGCAAGATCGTCTTCGAAGTCATGAGTGAGCTCCCGATGCTCGCTTCTTGGTCGCTGTTGTTCAAATCGAACTCGTGGAGGGGGGGAGATGCCAACGGAAGTGGCTTCAATGTGTGTTCTTCGCAAAGAACGCTGCTGCTGGCGTTGCGGGTGGGTGGGCGTGAATGGTTCGTGGAGGTCGTAAGGGTCGTTAGGAGGTGAAGGGATTGGATCCGTCAACGTGGCTGGGAGCAAATATGAAGGAGGTGAGGTCGTCAAGGCGAATGCGCTTCACCTTCTTCCCACCTAGGGCCAAGATGGAGAGAAGTGGACTTGGGTGATGGCCAGGCTGAGGATGGCTGAGGATGAGGCTGCGAGAGGCTATGGTGGAGTGTGGTTTTGCGAGTCTCAATTGCGAAGTGGGAATGTCAAATTCTGGGGGGAACTTTTTCGGCAGAAGAAGGAGGTTGGACTCGAGAGAATTGGGGAAGACAGGAAAGAGTGTACGAGTCGGGATGGTTGTGCGAGGAGGGAGGTCGTTGTGGCGGGTGGAGTCGTTGGTAAATTTGGAGAGGCTGGGAAAAGTTAAAAAAGTTGGGAAAATCAAGTGGCCAGCCGAGGGAGTTCACCGTGAACGCGCGCGCGACTGGACCACGTCGAAATTGGTTGGACCAAGGAAAAGAGGCTCACTCCGTAATGAATGATTCTGTAGGTTTGCGCGAATCCAATTGACGCGATTCGCAGTTGGGCAGGCAGTCTCTGCTCTGCTCCCACGGCACGGCGCGGTGGGTGGTCTTTGGAGTGGTGAGTGGGATGCGAGACAGCGAGACAATCGTCAGAGACCACGAACGCGCAGTGCAGTGCAGTGCAGTGCAGTATTCCCCCACCATGCGATGCGGCGCATGCGATTGATATCCGTCGGTGGGAAGTTCCGGTTGTTGCGAAGCAGCGCGCGCATTTGCGCATGCTCCCACGAGGTGTTGCGGCTTCAATTGAGCATCTGGTGGTGGTGGTGGTGGTGTTGGTGTTTGTCGCAGAATTGAGGGTTGGGAACTGCTATGCGGAATTGGGGTTGAAGTCGAGTCCCGACCCGAGTCCGAGTCCACCGAGCGTTGCGCAGGCCAGGCAGTTCCCCGTCCGCCTCTCACTCCACCTCACTCTTCACTCTTCACTCTTGTGTTCCTCTCGACTTCGACCGACCTCGACCTCGACCTCTGGCAACGGTAAAGTAAGAAAATGGATCTGGATTGGGAGGTAAAGAAAAGCAATTTCCCTTGAATTGCGAACGGAAGTTTTTTCCAGTTTTTTCCAGTTTTTCCCAGTTTTTCCCAGTGTTCTGGCTGGGCTGGTGTCCTGCGTTGGGGGCCAGCCTGCCCCGCCCTGCTCTTTTCCCCGTTTGCTCTTTCCAACCTCAACCGCTTCAAACTAAAATTGGTACCAACATCCTGATCCAGAATTATTGATGAGCTTTTCCACGATCCCGGGTTGGGAATTTCCAGTGTATGACAGAAGTGTTTTCGGAAATCTCTGGGTGGGTGGGATATGAGCATCTTGAACATGGGCGGTTCAATAATTAGGGAGGCTGGGAGGCATTGCATTTGGGTGTGGAAGGGTCTCGTCGCAGTGGTGCCACGCAACTGTGCATTCATCAGCTCAAGACTCAACCTCTCGACCCCTCGACCTAGATGCAATGCCGCATCCTTTCGCTTCCGCATTGTCGGGATTGGTCCTCTTTGCCTACCAGGGAAGATGCTGCGAAATTGCGGTGAGTACTTTGGATGAAGTTTCAACTGCCTTTCGTTCGGAAATGTTGTACAACCTGCTCTCGTAAAGTGGGATCCCGCGGATACTCTCCCTTTCCAATTGGCCTGGTAGCGAGATTTCTGCCATCCTCCCACCTAGCTCTCGCCGTTCTAGCTTGTGAGGGTAATTCAAAGCGATTATTCTAAACGCTTGGAACAATGTAACATATTGACCCAGGTGTTTGGAACAAAAGTTCAATTGTCCCGAACCAAAGTATTGGGTAATTGAAGTTGGAATTTACGGCCACTTTTAATGTCCACCGCGAGCCATCCCATCATATCTATCTGTCGCGTTTATCGTTCCCTTTTCACAGCGCATTGCTATCTTATGAGGATTTCTATCCCTTTTCGTTTGCGACTCCAAAGGGTTTTTTTCTCTTTCCATCTCAAGTAACTCCTACATGCCTTAGATGTCCGGAAGTCCATAAAATAACTATCTCTCAATTTATTCCAACGCCGTGAAGCTTGAATCTATAATTTAGCTTGGCATAAATAATGTTTTGTTTTATTCTACTTTCTTGTTTTATTTCCAACTTGGGGATTGTTCTTTACAATCTTAGAGTCTAGGTTGGAAGCAAGAATAATACTGAGGATAGTTGAAGAACTTGGGTGGGGACTGCTTTTACTTGTTCCAATACTTAATTATGGCACACGATTCCCGAAGAGCTCGGGGTGATCTACGGGGTTGTGTATAAAGAGGTGAGAAACTCCAAATTCTTCTTTGGTGGGTTCACCTCTAGCAACTCAGCAAACCTCAGGGTTCTCCACTTACCCAATACAAAACCGAAAGCCAAGGGATTCAAAGTTGAATAACTCATCTCTCATGTCAAGACACCAAGGAAACAGTAGAAAAGAAAGGAATGAACAATCGCCCAATTGATGTATAACGACAATTAATTTCTCATTTTAATCTCCAGCATCTCCTACCAAATTCCCACCACCACTTCTCAACCAACTTCAACAACAGGCCCATGATACTCCCTCTTGCCTCCCCAAAAAAAGTAATAGCAACAAGCAAACCCCACAGCCACCGCCATCATCACACTACTAAAATTCACAAACTCAATCGCGGGATGTCTCATCGCAGGCCAAAAACTAAAGAACAAAATCACAATCGTGAAGCCAACACCAAGAACATTAACAATGGTCCCAAAGGGCTCCGGGACACGGAAGGGTCCCCATGTTAGGCTATCCGTCGCTGGTACGTTGGTGAGTCCATCGTAGCTGTCTCGGTTGTAGGGGTGGATTGCACCAGTAACTCGACGGTAGAGGAGGAGTGTGTTGCCGATGAGATAGGAGGTGTAGATACAGCATACTGCTGCGGCGACGACGATGTTGAATGCGAATTCCGAACCGAGGATTATGAGTGCGAGGAGACAGGAGCAGATGCAGGTGCAGCCGATGGAAAAGAGGGGGGTCGAGGTACTTTCACACACCTAACATCCCCACACAGAATAATCAGTACAGCCTTGAAAGATTTGATAAAAGAGAAATAGGAGGCGAAGTGGGAATTACGCGATTCAAATACCGCCACCCCGGAAGCCCACGATCTCTCGCAAAAGACCAAGTCATTCGAGAAGCCGTTGCGAGGTAAGCGACAGTGGCAAACTTGATCATGACCACAATTAGTCCCGACATGGACGCCGCACCAGGAACATCCTCCACGGCTTGCAAAAACACAGCCATGTAGGGGGGTCGAAAAGCCATGATGACTGTTGGGTCACCCAGGCAGAAGAGCATGGCGATCAACATACCCAGCCCCATGGCGCCATTGAGGACGACACTGAAAATCATAGCACGCGGAACGATGACGGCGGCATTCTTGATCTCTTCGGCCATCTGGTCGGGGTTGGAAAGATTAGCGAAATTTACTTACACACCTCTATCTATGTCGTGGAAATGGAAAGGGCTTCTTACGTGAATGGCGCCGTCGCAACCTAAGAAGGTCCAGGTGTAATTGTAGCAGCCGACCATCAGGGAAAGTCCTTGTGTTTGGAAACCACCGAGGTTGTGGAAAACTGTAAAGACTTTGGACGCATTCCCATGTGGTCCCACTGTGGAAGATCTCAGCATTGCCATTCATAAAAGCAGTCCTTGTGGAGGAAACAGGGTTGTGCAGGAGGAAGAAGTATGGTCTTGATCTTCCTGTGACAACCCCAAAGAGAAAAGAAAAGTTTCGGAGAAACACGCACTGTAAAGCAACGGAATGAGAATAGCAAAAAATCCCAAGATGTGAACTATCAGAATAAAGCTTTCAATCTTGGGTAGTGCCCGGATGATGACCGTGTTGAAGAATACCACCATGAGGATGTTGGCGTAGAAGAGGAGGACTGTTTGCCAGGGTTGGGCTTCGTATGAGGGATGTAGGAGGCTTGCTAGCCCTTGGGTTGCTTGGGCGCAAATGAAAGCTCCACTTTGGGTAATTTCATCAGCCTTCTTGGTCTTTTTTCCTTTTCGCTTTTGGGGGGAAAGAGGTATGAGAATTTTCTTCGCCAAACACTGTAAAAAGTGTATATGAGGCAAAAATTCTGGAGTATGTTACGTACCTAGCAACATTAGCTTGCCAACCAATGACAGTAATCCATCCTACAGAATTGTCAGTTTCCACCTGGGTCTAAAAGTAAAGTATGCTCACCCGTAAGATAGCTCAGGAATTTCTGACACGAAGGAGGAGCTAACATAGAAACCCAATGGTACTACGGAAGAACTCAAAATAAGCATTTCCCAAACAGAGATCTCCACCCTTCCGAGAGGGGAAACCCACCTGACCACCAGAGGTTGGAGCCCTAGCTTCGTCAGCTCTTCAAACAAGCAAATTTGACTCGTAACACATACATCGAAGCCAACTCAGCCATCGTCGTAAAAATAGCCAAATTGCCCACCCAGACGAAAAGGAAAGCATAGACCGAACCAGCGTATCCGCCATTCACAAAGCTCCACGGCAAAATACTGTGATATTCCGTCAGTCCCAACCGAAAAGCAGAAGAATTGACTGATGAACTTAACTTACATAAGAACGCCCTCCCAAGTCATCATAATAGTACAACTAAACCCCAACATACTCATGAACCCAAACTCTCTCTAACACTTCTCGTTAACCACCCTTGCATCAGCTTAGACATAAAGAAATCTGACAGACCTTGAGAACCGATTTCTTGCCCAATCGCGCCAGGATCGCATTATCGCGATCGGTAACCGAGTCTTTCGCGTCTTTCGCTACAACAGCGGCTTCTTGGGTGATATCCTTCATCTCGTGGGAAGACATGCTGGGCAATTGTCTTTTTAGTGTTCAAGATGATTGGTGTTCAAGATGAAGAGCTCTTTTTTGTTCTTGAGAGATGAGGGGAAGGTAGCTCAATAATCAAACCAACAAAATTTAAGCGAGCAACGCTCTATTCACCCCCCAACATTTATTCGCCACCAAAAATCCACCGCCTAAACTTTCCCAGTAAGTAATACACATAGTATCAAGTTAGCATATCACAAAAAGACTCGATCGAAATTTGCTATAAATCTATGGTTGTTGATTTCTATAAATAAATAAAAAACGAGCTGTCTGTTTCTTAGTCTAGCATTGACACTTGTTCTTGTTCTCGATTACTACTGTCTGCTGCCGGTGCTGATATCCCCCTGACCAGTCTCACTCGAGAAACCGCCCCATTCAATCTCCAAACTCCCTCTCTCCTCGACAGAAGTACCTCTAGTACCATTAGTAACAACACTATTACTCGTCCCATGACTACGAACCGGCCCCATAACATGAGCATGTCTTTCATGATTCATCGCCAACCTACTGCTCCCACTCCAACTCCCTCTTCTTGTCTGTTCTCTCCATCTACCCTGCAGAAACCTCCCTGACCTTCTTTCCGCGGGATTCTGACCCATTGTGTCCCGGTGCTCCCCTCTTCTTGTTGCCTTGGAGGTTGTTCGCCTGAGGAGATCGTCGTTGCGTATCATGCCGGATTCGAGGCCGTCTACAAAGGGCTTTAGAAATGGGACGCAGGCGGTTACGATATCAAGGGTTTGGGCAAGGGACATCGCTATGTGAACCCGCCACAAATCAAAGGTTGCATCGCCTGTTGGATCGTTCGACTCTTTCAAATGGCTGATCTCGACCATTTGGAAAAGAATTGCGCCTACCGCACTGTTCGAAATCAGTTATCGCCTTTTTACCACGTCTCAAAGCAGACTTACAAAATGCGGGCTCCAAAGAAAGAAAACACCAAGATCTTTTTTTTGGTTGGAAGCTTGACTCTCCAGAGAGATGCAAAGGGTAGAAGGATGAGAAGCAGGTCGATTAGCACGTTCATCGTATTGGTGTAAGTCCAGACGTAGTGAATATCTAAGCATGTATTTCCAATTATCTGCCAGGTATAGGGTGCGTCGCATCGGAAAGACAGTATGAACAGAGCCGTAACCCCCCAAGCGAATGTTATCCCATAGACAACGGTTGTTGCTTTCCTGTTGAATTGCGCAGGTGAAATGGCTCGAAGGAAGGTGGTAACCGAAAGCTTTGAGAAGACCTGTCCGCAATGCCAAAGAATATTTGCGGCATACAAAGCCTTTAGAGATGGTTAGTGCAATGTTACCACGAGTTCGGGAGGCGGTCGGCTACCTTTTGAAAAGTCAAGATTTCTTGCCCGGTAACGGTTTCGATATGTCTTCCCACACCATTGGCAACTGCAATGCTAAACGCTGTGACTTGTCCAATACTTAAAGTCTACACCCCCGTTAGCACGTCAAGACTCCGAAACTTGAAAGGTAACAACCGACCAGAGAGGCACAAATCAGAGTGTCGTCGAGACCCAGATTTTTCTGGTAGAGCGCCTTTGATGCGAGCCGAGATAAAACAGTGATAACATTGCAGACTCCCAGAAACCAGGCCAACACATTGAGAAGAGGGCTATGATTCTCGGGTCTATCTAGAGGCCGAGAACTCGAGACAGTGGTTCGAATAACGAGATCCACGATCCTCATGATGTGGCACGTACGCGGTAGAAATTAAGCGGGGAAGTCATGTGGCTGTTGTAGTTGTATTGCAACAATGAACAACGCAAAAGAGCTTGTCAGATCAAGCAAGGCCGCTGGACGACCGTGCGGTTACGCTCTCAGTCCTGAATTAGTAATTAATTCGCTTATACATGCCTAACTTTCCAGATCTGAAGGGGTCGCTTCCTGACAGGTGAATTGGCGCAAACCATACTGTCTGCGGGATTGTGCTTTGATTAATACTGTAACCCTTCCCTAGTCACCAGCCATCTTGAATAATTTTATTACTTTCTAGAGTTAATAATTAATAAGAGTATAACGTGGTTTATCAGGACCCGGATCATATCAGGAACCGGATCAGTTTTCCTTGGCATTAAACTTAGAATTTTAATAAATCAACCACAACATATTAAATTAACTAAAACTACTCGGAATCCGAGGAACTAGATATATCTACAGCCTCTTGACAAGTTCGTGCGTTGTGACCAGCTTTTCCACAGATTCCACAGTGTCGCCTAGACGGTTGACCCTCCTTATGACTACCCCCCGCCGCACATACGTCGCGTCGTGTCTGCTTATCTATATCCTTCTGGGCTATAATGTCCTGTGCATCCTCTACTATTAGTGCACCC
>JAPZOX010001003.1:3909-18834 GCA_037952655.1 Hymenoscyphus sp. LP001
TAAAACTCAATAAATATTTTACCAGTGATACCCAAAACCCCTGCCCCGGTCCAAGCCACCCCGCCACATTTTGGGTCCCCCCCAGAAATACAAAAAACGACTCGTTGTGCTCCATCATCAAATCAGAAAAAGAAACGACCAACTATACAGGTCCTCGAGTAAAAAAAACGCAAAAAGTCAAAGACTTTCTCCCGCATCGAAGGTTTGAGAAGTGAGCTCAAAAAAAGCTTATCAGAAAAACAGGTGATCAACAGCTAGCAGGCAAGACAGCTCCGCCGCGAAAGCTTATCTACAAGCAAGTAAGTAAGTAAGTAAGTAAGTAAGCAAGCAAACAAGCAAGCAAAGCTTCCATGTTGAACTTGTGATGGGATGCTACTCATACTCTCCTCGCTCGGCGTTCCCGTAAATCCCCTGGTACCTTAACGATATCCAGTATATCCATCCTGCCCCTTCCGTTTGTCATACCAGAAGACGGGACAAAAGACAAGAAAGAGAGCACCAGAATAGATACCTGGGTAGTCTACTCCGTATCTTATCTCCTTCCACAAACAAGGTCGACGATCCAACCAATCATCCCCCGTTTCCCCCACCCAGATAGCCAAAAGCCACTAGTCCTCACCGCTTGGCGGGGTACGTTTCGTGGGGGACAGCTTCTCTGATTTAGTCCACCACTTGGCACCTAACGATCGTCAGCCCTGATTCAGTCCTCCAAAATTTCTGAATAGCTTCCTGAATCAAGAAAGTTCACAAAGTCAAAAAGAATCACCAGAAGTAGGTATCAAATGTAACCACCAATGCCCCTCTTTATTATACACTGTATGCTCCTTTCCGTACTGCCACCATCTGGCGGCAAATACAAGCAGAGAAGAAAATCTAAAATTACACGTTCCACCACCACCTTACTCCTCATCCTCAAGATCCGTGAAGTACTCGAAATCCCGTGGGCACTCAGCCTCCGCGCCCCCCTCCTCATCCTCATCAACAGCAGTCAATACCCCCGCCGCATCAGCCTGACGTCTCAAATTAAAAGACTCATTGCGCATATCCTCCAAAGTAGCCGGAGCAGCCGCCTTCTCAGTCGTAGCCTTCTTCAGCTTCTCCTCAATGAGCACCTTTTCGTCCCCCGATTGCGTGTCGATGAGTAAGATGACACCCCCAGTTGGCTTCTTAACAGGCTTGTATCGTCCAGCCGGGAAACTAACAAACTTGAGTTGAGCCGGGAGAACGCGCGACATATTCTCGATTTCATATCCGACCTTCTCCTTTTCGAACTTCTTCTTGGCGAGCTCAGCGAGTGAGATGTCCTTGTCGGCTTCTTCGCCTTCTTTCTTCTCGTCGGTCTTGGCATCCTTGTCCTTGGATTCCTCGTCCACATCCATCTTGTCGCCTGAAGGAGCGTTGATCTTTGGAGTGGTTGGCGTTTGGTCAACATCCATGCTCATGCTCTCGCGTCTCTGAGCTCGCTCCTTCTTTTGAGCACGTCGCTTAGCTTGAGCCGTGGTCGACAGAACAGCAGTAGCGATGGGTGTTGGTGCATCATCAGTCTTGACTTCCGCCTCTGGAGGATAATCAAAGAGACTTGGTCGAGTAGCACTGTGGAAGTTGAAGCTTGGGATATCGAGATCATGGTCAAGTCCAATCATGGACGTTGGTGTAAAACTCAATGAGAGGAAGTGGGTGAATGGGAACCAATACCAGTATTGAATGAAGACGGCCATTCCAACAATACCTGCCATGTTGAGATTGCCAGTCTGGGTTTGCAACCCAATGGTGCAGTTTCGTCCTCCAGCATCGATTATACCCAATGCCAATGCAGCACCAAATTTGGTCATCGCATCCTCGTGGCGATCACCAACAATCTTCTTCATGGTCTTGCGGATCTCAGCGACCTTGGGGTTCATGACTTCGTTTTGTTGAACCATAATCATGGCAAGAGAGATCAACGCACCCTGTCGCACAAAGTCGGTTGGGTCCTTGATCATGGGCTCAAGTAGGTCAATAGCCTCATCCAATCCGGTACCAGCACATGAAATACCAAGAGCCATTGCGGCTCCGTATCTGACGTGTGGGTTGTAAGACTCGGACAAAAGCTCGACCATACGAGGAACGCTGCCAGGCTTTCGGAAGAGAATGAATCCCAAACTCATGACTGCGATTCGGCGCACATCATCGTTAACATCGCTGACGGCAACGTGGAGGAGCTTTCGCACAGCCTTGTTGCTACCAGTACCGCAATAAGCCAAAGCAACAGTCATAATACCACCATATCTCAAAGTTGGATCTGGGTCGTTGAGAAGACCTTCGATGAGCTCGTCGGCGCCTTCTTGTCGACCGTACATGATCAATGCCATACCGACAGCGAGACCACGTACACTCTTTTCGTGTTGTGTCTCGTGGGCATAGGTAATCATATCCTCCAAAGCCTTGATGTTACCAGTTCCAAGCATGATGAGACCCATTGAAAGACCAACAGCTTCGCCGTTAAGAGCGGAATCCGTGAAGAGTACTTTTGAGAGATCTTCATAGATATCCAGCGACCCTGTGGCCATACCTGCAATACCCAATCCAAGTGCACCACCGTGTTGAATAACTTCCTCGGTTGCTTCTGTGAATTGCTCCTTGAGGTATGGAAGTGCCTCAGCACCATGGTTGGCGTAGATCAGACCATAGGCATACAAAGCACCACCCTGGCTGAAGATGGAACCTCCAAGGGATGCTCTTCTTGGTAAATAAGGTTCAAGTAGCTTTCGGCACTGGGTAAGATTTCCACGATGGATAACACCAAGTGCAGCAGTGGCCGAGAATTTAGACCAGTTGACAGCCTTGCCGAGCCATTCTAGGTTGTCCCGGAAGAATTTGTCGTTGGTTGTACCTTGGTTCATGAAAGCATTGCAGAAGGTGACGGCTGTGTGGAAAATCGAGTTTCTGCCCTCCAGACTATCTTTGACCTTGTTCAAAATGCTCAAATCCGTGTGGTTGTTTCTATACAAGAATTCGAGGTTGAGTTTGATTGTTTCGCTGCCGTCGAGGATCTTGCGTATCCTATCGAACACACCAAAGTGCTTGTCGGAAATGTTTTCTGGGGTTGGAGCTGGTGCACCTGCAGTTTCGTTTAATTCCCCAAGGAGTTGATCGGTTTCCGTAGCTAGACAAACTATTAGTGGGGGCACTGATTGACTGAATTTTTGTACTTACGATTCTCCTTCTCCTCTGGTACCTCTTCCACCTTCAATGGCAGTGATTTAATAACCTTGGCAAGGAATTCTTGAGTTCCGTTATCGTACAGATCGAAAGCTATCTGGTATGCGACTGCAGTTGAGTTCTGGTCGTCGTTTGCCTAATCAAGTGTCAGCCAAACCCAATATTCACAAGTGAATAGATCACATACCACAAGCTTCTTCAGCATCGCCGAAGCCTCCTCATCCTGATTCAGATAGACCACGCATTTGGCGATGGAAAAGTAGTCCGGGGTTGGAATATCAGACAGGAGATCCAAGATCAACCTCAAAATCTGCGTTCGAAGCCCTCTCTCTTGCACAACTCCCATGCAGATATCCAAGACATATTCCATCAACTCCTCAGTGGGCCCAGCAGTAGCCTCGGTTTGTTTCCAACTGGATTGCTTCTCGTCATCTGCTGCGCGCTTGATGACTCGGCGTAGAACCTCCAAGTTGCGTGCCTCGATGGCGATTCCAACAACCTGTCTATATCTACCCTCGCGTAAACATCCCTCGAAGAGTCTCTCGATCACATTTTCGAGAGCCGCGTGCTTTAGACGTTCTGGAATAAGGGTAGAAAGTTGGGTGCCTTCCTGTACAGGTGCCTCCAAATTGTTTGTCGAAGCTCGGGAGAGTAGGGACTTTGAGGGCAAGGTCGATTGAGAGAAAGGGGTCGTTGGTGATGTCAAACCAGCAATCTTGGCCTGGGTCTCAGTTTCTTGTGCGAATGATGTAGAGAGTGTAAGACTGGTGCTGTCTTGGGATTTCTCAGGAACGGCTTGTCGAGCAGCCGAAACGTTGATGTAGGTGTCGATGCATTTGGAAATGATTGTCTCCTCGAATTCGCCTTGGTTGTCAAGCTTGAACAGATCACCTGCATCGAGGGCAAATGTCATGCTTTCGTTGTACTCCTGCAGGTGATAGTACACTTTCGACAAGACTAGCGCAGCTAGTTGTCGTTCGGGGAAGGATTCATCTTCGTAGAGAGTCTCACTATCATCGTCACACGTCAATACTAGGGCAAACAACTCGAGGGGATTTATCCTCCTGGGTCTGCAAGTCAGGTAGAGGGTAGACCACTCACATTTGCCCAACTGAATCTGCCACTTCAGTCCAGAGGGTGTCGATGTCGTCGTTCAATGTTTGAAGCGCAAACACCTTGAGTTCAGGTTCCTCGTCTGAGAGAAAGCCAAGGACTCCGGAGGCTGAGGTGAGGCCTGGCATGATGGAGATGCTGGAAGATGAGGGATGAGGATTAAATTAGGATGGGATGGAAGGGAATGGGTGTGATGGGTGTGATGGAGAGTTGGTAGAATTGTTGGTCTTGATGATCAGAATCCAACGTGTTGATTTGCGTTTCCACTGTTTCCACCAGAGAGCGTCAGGCCAGGCACAGCTGTCAACGCAAGCGCTGGCTAAAGCTCGGGCCGGAACGAGAGCTGCATGGCTGCCTCAGGCATACATTAACCACATTAACCCTATCAATCACCTGATAAGGCGCTGAAGCGCTTTGTTTACTGGCGTATTTACATGCAACACCATCACAAGTTCTTCTATTTCACGAATAATTGCCCCAGAGCACAATCAGCATACACTGAAAACTGCCAATATTGTGAAATATCCCGAGTTGTTTGCCAATATCCCCAAACTCTTATAACTGATCTGCAAAACAAGCGTAACCATGGTACGTCTCCATCGCGACTTCTCCGACTTCTCCACAATACTATCCGAAAAAGCCAACCTGGAGACTAACCACTCCCTCAAGTCAATGTCATATAAACCTTCGCCTCTCTCCTACGGCTCGCCGCGAGCATCTCCCTTCCGCAGACCAGAGAGTCCCGCATCTCCTTCTCCCCTCAGACAATCCACGCCGACTCCCTCCCCCACCAAGATGGCAACGGTATCAACAACGCCTTCAAGATTTGCGCAGAACTCGACTCCCACAGAGACGAAACCAGACTCGGATTCTTGGACACCTAGAGGATTGGCGGCATTCGCGACATCATCACCGAAATCGCAGAGAAGAGAACGAGATACTTCTCCCACACCAGTGAGGGGGGCCAATAGTCCTGGATTCGGAGGGATGCTCACCAACAGACACAACGCGGTGGATGCAAGTAGTGCACTATCAAAACTTCAACCCGCACAAGTGCGAGAATTGCGGGAAGGCTTCCAGATTCTGGACAGAGATAGTGATGGACAAGTTGGAAGAGAGGATGTTGCCGACATGTTAACACAATTGGGTATGTTACCCTGACCCATTTCCAACTCTCATAACTAACACTACCATTAAGGATTATCCGCGAATGTTTCAGAAATAACATCCTTCTTCCCCCCCTCAACATCCCAAACCATCACCCTCCCTGCATTCCTAAACTCCGTCGCACCACTCCTCGCCTCGCTCTCCCCATCCGCAGAAATGCTCTCCGCCTTCTCAGCATTCGACGAAGATGACAGTGGACAAATTGATCTTGCCGAACTGCGCGACGCACTCCTACACACAGCACCCGAGCCCGGCGAGAAAGCCTTGACGGAACGGGAAATCGATAAAGTAATGGGAGGGTTCACCTCGAGAAGAGCATTTGGAAAACATTCCGGTGGGGGAATGGGGAAACGTGGGGAAGTATTCAAATACCAGGAATTTGTTGGGAGTGTTGCTGGGGGTGCTAGTGTTGATGGGAAGGGGGAGAAGGATGGGGAATGAATTACTTGAATGAGTCTGGGGTGATGGATATGGATACATACAGGAAAGGGTAAGGATAAGGATGGCTGGTGTAATTGCATGGGAGGGCGTTATATTATGTTTGGTTTATGAATATGATGGTTGGTTGGTTGTACGGTATAACTGTGATCACTGACTAGTGGTCTTGATTGATTTACTCAGGCATTGCAATACATACACAATACGTCTGAACAGGAAGAAGTCTAAACGGGAACGAGTGTATATCTAAAGAATTCAACAGCTCTGAACAGTGAGAACCCAAATGATATCTTGGATTTACGCCTCTCTTGTTCGGACTTCTAGCCCCGACGAGTATCTTCCGGACGTTGAGCAAACTATTCTTATCGGTGGAAGTGGAGGGGGAAAAAGGAAATTGAATTAGATGTTGGTGGGCAACTCGTAGCTTACTCAATGTGGGGGCCTCGCCAAAAGATAAATTGCCAAGTAAGCTGTAAATCTATAGCTAACCGATGAAGAATAAGGTACTCGCAATGTTGGCAGCAAATATATAGTAGGAGCTAAAAATCTTACGAGTAAGTCATGGCTTATATATAGGTTGATAGCTTACTCACGGGTAACCCATGGCTTACTTGCGCCAATTTTCAAGTCACGGGAACATTTTTAACTTGTTTGGGGGATTTTTTTTTCAATTTCAATTCGCTATTTCTCTTTCAGTTTCTCATATTTTTCTCTACTTTTTAGCTCTACGGGCTTTGGTATGTGGAAATGGAAGCAAGCTTACTTGTTTGATATTTAGTTATTTCAGCCCTCTCGGGTAGATTTCGACTCGTTCCAAATTCATTTCTAGAGTTGTTTTGTTTCGCTTTGGTTTATTGAGTAGGAGATCATGAAGAGTTAATGGAGCGGTTGTGGGTAGTTCTTTGTGGGGTTTGAGGAGGGGTATAAGTGAGAGTATGCGGGGGGTTTGTAAGAGGGAAGGGTTGTGGGTGTGAGCGTGAATGGTCGTTGGGTAAATTATTGCTTTTGGCGAGAATTTCGAAGGGGATGAAGTAAATAAAGTAAAGCCAGCTAGCGCACAATGGACAGAAAAAGCGGCCGTAATTGCTTAAACTTTGATATTACCTAAATACTTTGAAACTTGATTGTTCTAAATACCTGAATAAATACTCTGAGTTGCCCTAGATAGTTGGAACAACGAACTAGATAGGCAGGTACAAACCTGATGTTTTTACTGCCGCTTTTTCTGTCCACCACGATGCCGGTAGACTTTTATTATGGATGTAGGATTTTGCGGTCAACGTGTAGTAAGTAAGTTCCTTTTGAATATCTATTTTCTTTCTTACGGTGTATATATTTACAGAAAGAAGTAATAATCTCTGATTCTACGAGCCAGTATGTCGTTGAGACACAATTTCGGCTTCAAGGTAGTAAATGGAGTTCTGTTCAAACGAGGACCGTGTTTAGTAAAGAGAAACGAAATTCAACATCTTCGCTTAGACTTTTAAACACCCCCTTAAAAAGAACCCCCACCAATCCCCTACCCCCTGTCCTCCCCAAACAGCCATCTATCCCTCTTCAAGTCCCCCTCAAACTCCTCATCCATAACCCCCAAATCCATATCCCTCATCTCAGGGAAAAACCAATAAACCATACACCCCAAAACCCCCACACCCCCCGCAACATGAAAAGTCACCTCCTTCCCCGCAACCTCCTGAATAGGTGTAAAAACCTGCGTTCCAACAGCAGCACCCGCCTTCCCAAACCCAGCACTAATCCCACAAGCTACGCCTCTAATTGCCGTAGGAAAACTCTCCACGGACATTAAGCCTATAGTGGCTCCAGGTCCCATATGTCCAAAGGCTTGCATGAAACCATAGAGGACTACGAATAAGGGGATTAGGGAGGAGTTGCTGGTTAGGGGTGTATAGAAGCCGCCGATGAAAAACCCGGTTATTATGTATCCTGCAAATCCTAGGATTCCGGTCCATCGACGACCAAGTTTATTGACGAGGTATATTCCAACGAGTATACCGGGAACGGGGAGGAAAGCGAGGATTAGCTGCCAGATTGCGACGGTGCGGATATTTTCCCCTGGGACGATGGAGTTTATGATCGGCGCACTCATAATTGAATTCGGGAAATTGATAAAATCGTACAGGAAAAAAGCCCTACTCGTCCCTAGTAATCGCAAAAGATATTTCTTTTGCTTCACCAAGATTTTCCAGGGGATACCGCCTTTTTTAAAGTTCGAGGTACGGAAGAGAAGACTGTCTGTAATGCGTAAACGGAAGCAGATAACGAGAAGAGGGAGGATCGTTGCGATGTAGTAGATAGCGTGAAAAGCTACTTTCAAATTGTTGTCCGAGATTATGAGGGCGAGGAAGTATATCATTGTACACACCGGACCCCCAGAGGTCGCCATTAAAGTCGAAATTGAGACTTGGATTGGACCGCGGAACTTGGAGAAATGCTCGTTAGAGCTTTCTAGGGCGGCGGCTGCGGAGGTGGGGTATTCGCCGCCTACGCCTACGCCTGCTATTCCGCGGGCGATGGTAAGGTACCAGAGGATGTTGGAGTAGGATGGTGATGAGGGGGAGATTTGGAATGTTAGCGTGGAAATGAGGGTTCCGATTATGACGAGGAGGGAGGTGAGTGCTATTTCGGATTTTCTGGAGTAGAGGTCGGATGTGTATCCCAGAGCGAGGATACCGATGATGGAACCAACGAGAAGTGCATTGGAAAGTAGGGTTTGAATGGCTGAAGTGTAAACTTTGGTTGTGAGGAGGTGATTGAGGATCACATTTGTGGAGGAGGCGATTGATTGTTAGTAGCCATCAGAGAAATTTGCAAGTGCCTGTAGAGAGGTCAATTCATGTGTCTTACGAAGAGAAGTGAGAACTTACAGAACCACAAATTGTCCAAATTGAAGCTGCTTTTGACCCTTCAAAAGTATTTCCCCTCTCAGTGAGTCCGGGTTCCCAATCGTGTTTCTCGTCCTTTTGGTCAACCATCTTAGTAACTGTATTTTCCTTGGATTCCATGATTATTCATTAGTTGTCGATGTGACCCTCTTGATACTAAACAAAAGTAAAAGCCATACGACGCACAAAAAAAATTAGATGTGACAGTATTTAATCATCACCAGTCCCATTCTTTTCCTGCTAGACTCCACTCATGACGGCCGTTCAACCGCGGAGAAGAGGAAAATCAACAGACTGTTGGACCGTTATGGGTATGCGGCAAGGGTTTTTCGTTACTCATCCCCCAAAATATGGGCCAGATAAAGTTTGGACCCACGGAGGATGGAGACAAGCATTGATATTAGTGGTGAAGAAAAATTCAGAATTTTGGATGAGTGGGGTCAAATGTTGACAGAATCGGAACGGGCAATGTCGATAAATAGATGCGGATTCAAGGAGAATATTGAAATGTAATTTTTCTTTCATTGGGAAGCTACCATTGAGAGATTTGGTTAGCAGGAGAGTATATTTCATGAGATACGGTGGGGAAGTTTCTGGCATCTCTCTCAGAACTAAGATAACGAAATCCAAGAAGAGTATAAGAGAATGAGAATGAGAGTGAGAGTGAGAGAAAGTATTTTGTCATATAACCATACTTAATACTCCCTGGTTGCCAAAATTTACATAGTAAGATTCCACATACTAAGTTGTTCCGTCCCCTTTATAATTCTCGCTTAAACTAGTGTTGAACGACGACATAGTTTACCTATACAACTTTAAAAATACGCTTGTTGATTCAAATCACTTATGAACACAGTTCAACAAAGACTTTTATCTGCACCTATGCATTATAGATTTAACAAGAATTTACAATATTCGTCTAAGAACTTCCTTAAGTTCTAATCGAGGTCTAGGCATATAGATAACTATTACACCTATGTAGATATGCACCTTTGACAACGAAAAGAATAAGGAGAGCTGGTGACATTTAAAAAGCAAACTGATTTCTCTCTCGCAATCCCTTCAACCAGAACATTATTCTTACGCCCCCTCTCAAAGTTTTCCTTAATTCAATTGGAAAGTAAGCTTAAAAGTTCCTAAGACTGCTAATTAACTATGTCCCAAAACACTCCGAATATGAACAACCCTTGAAGGAGACATCATAATGTGACCCATTTTGTTTTTCGTTTTCAACAATGCGCAACACTGAACGAAGTTGAGAGTCGAACATATTACCCCCACTTTATGGACTTTGAACTCATCGAGTAAGCAAAACACAGCAAAGAAAGGTTTGAATAAGAACAAAATGAATGATCAACCACTAGATTTGGGTGAAAGTTACTCGTATCCAGAAAATGCTCTTACTCTGTATCTACTTTTGCTTTGGGGTACGTGAATAGCTCAGGAAGTTTTGCCGTATGAAAATTATGCAACCTTTTATTTATAGCCTTATAAGCTTATAAGTTACGAAGTAATGGTAAATAGCAGCCGTGGCAGATTATCCAGTGTCATCCTGCATGCAAGTATTCAGTCACATCGTACATGGATGCTGCTGAGGGTGTATTCCGATGCATGCGGCATGAAATGATTGCGCAATCTATACCATGTGTACGTTCCTGCAGATTTGTTGGGGGCTCATTTATAGGCTATACTGATTTACACGTCACGTCACTTCGCTTGAGAACAAGGAGTTTCATGATACCCGATTCTGTTAGTATTGAGATTATCACTCCCCTACAACATAGACCATCGAGAATACTGCTAGGAAGTAATAACTGACTAAGAAGACATGATATTCATCGTTTAAACAACCGGCGATATCCCAAACCCCAAATCAAAGGACAATAGTGCCCAGAAACACTCAGAGTCAAGAACACTTCCGCTTCCAACGCCAGTCTCACTCAAGCATATTCAACATGCCCAAGGACTCCATACAAGGCCTTCTCTTGTGAAATACAAGGTCCTTCATTTTCGCTTCTCTTCAAAAATCGACCAGGTTCAACCTCACAGAGTACATCGCGAGTCTCAGCCGAAGCGAGCGCATTTGACTCAGTATCTAACCACAATCAGTTCTACATCACCAGAGCAACTTCAGGCAAATTTATGTAAGAAAAACTTACTGGGAAGAGGAGAAGCGAAGACTGGGAGAAGGAAGATGCCCGTTGCCAAGGTGAGAGATTTGAGAGACAACATTTTATTTGTGGTGTGTTGAAGTAGCTAAACGAGGGAGTTTTTCGTGTTTGTGGAGGATTGCGGATTGCGATTTCGATGACCACTGCAAAAAACTAAAAAAATTCTAATGGCTTGCCTTGAGTTGTTTATATCCTATTATCTAGGGCTGGTTTTGCTTATTACACAAAATCTCGCTCACTATTCTTTCACCCCTACAAGGAGAGTTATGGCAGTATCTACTGTACCTCACACGGGAGTTGATCATCCACCACGTTAACAGCGGGAAGGATTCCGATCCAGATTTATTCACCGAGTGGGTTGCGGCAATCATGGAAGAGGATTGATGGAATCGCTTAAATGGGCTTCCTTCCACAAGCGGACACACAGCAGCTCAAGCTCTGTTGCCTACTTGTCCCTTGGTGTCTGCCAGTCTCGAGTGTCTCTCCTCTATAATCCCGCGGACGGGGTTTATTATCCATCCCGAACTCTTTACTCATTACAGTCAATAGCAAACATCATCTGAGACAAGGTCAAGGGGCATGAGGTCCTAGGTCATTGTATTAGCAGGTGGTAGTTAACAGGTCAGGTTTAAACTTCAATGTACAGCTCTTGTTTTCCTTCCAGACACAAAAACGAAAAGGACTTCCTCCTCCTTCCCTGTCCCTCACAATCCCTTCCCCTATCTCCATCCCTCTAAAAGAGGGTCCTTAGTTTGAGCAGCTTCTTCGTCCTTTGCCTTCGTCTTGAGATGTGACTTATCTACCTCTGAAAATGGACAGGTCCGGCACTCACCGTGGCAAAAGCTCCCTTGCCGACAGTTCACCTCACAAGCCAGTCGCCGAGCTTGGTGTCCCACGGTGATGGCGTTGCCGAAAGGCCAGGCGTTGGCGGCTGGAAACCCAACTCTTCTTCGTCGCTTGTGTCCAATTCGAAGAGGTAACTAAAAGATATGCGATTTCTGGATTGTGTGATGACTCGTTGTCCGCAAGTAAACTCATCATCTCCCAGCACAACTACCGGAGACCGGTCTCTTAGCATCCCATCGGCCGATCCCAATGAACCAACTCTCAATAACGACTTGTGCATCCGTCTGCCCTTGAAGGCGGCGATGGCACGACGGAATGAGACTTACACCTCAATAAATAATAACCTGAAGCTGATAAAAGGCTCTTATTTATAAAATAAACGAAGATATCATTTCAAATTTTGCTCGACATCAGCACTCTCTATATGTTGTATAATATCTTTCAGATCAGAGTATTTTTTAAGCCAACAGCCCATAATGATCTCTCCTCGGTAAAGAGTAGTGACATCAGGGAAGTTACCTAGCCTGAAACGGGTTTCCACGAGTGTTGCATATTTTTCCATCTCTTCTAGAGAAGGAAAGGCACCACCCGGGGAGCGGTACGGCCAGTGTCCTGTGAGGATGGTATAGAGGACAGATCCAAGGCTGAAAATATCAGTGGCAGGCGTCGACACCCAGGGCGAGCTGGGGTCAAAGAACCCGGCGTCTGGCAGGCCCCCACCAGACAGACCAAGCTCCTCACATGATGATCCACCAAAGTCGCAAAGCCAGAGATCTAACGATGGCTCTATCCCGTGAACAAGGAAGTTATCAGGGCGCAAATCGCTGTGCACTACCCCTCGACTATGGATATAGGCGATGGCTTCAATGGCCTGTCGGAACCATTTCTTTCGAAGGGAGAGTGGCATGGCGTCATTGCGATTATTGAGAAAGGATTGTAGGCTACCGTGACTGGCCTCAGCAAGGAGCAGTCCTGTTGGAAACTTGGTGAACCAGCCGAAGTATCTTCACCCATATTAGCGTACATGATCTAGATTCCGAGGGGGGAACTCAGCACACCTCACGATCCGGGGATGCTCTCCCAATCGGTCTAGGATCTGGCGTTCAACGATGTAATTATGAGCAACACCTGGTCTTTCCCGTACCACCTGATCCTCCAAAATCTTGACGGGGGCTTTCAAAACGAGTCCTGGCTGGGAGCGGAAAAAGATGCCAGTCGACCCTAGAAAGCTCGGCGCAGGGAGTCTTTCCATCATAGAAAGAGTTGATATATGGATTTGGGAAGGGAGGAGAGAGGGCGCGTTTGCGAAAGGAATTAGAGGAGAGAGGAATAGTAGGCGGATGGTTGATTGTTTAGTTGGTTTTAGTTGCTTTGTCAGCCGTAGGGGTACTGCAAGCTCGTCGCCGACAGCATTCCTCCCGTCGCGAAATCAGTCAATATGCCCCGTTCAGCAAAAAGAAATACCCGAAAGGTTAAGATTTAAGTGTAAAAATAAACACATGCAAGCATACTATTCATATACGTTACGTCTTTTGGCTAATGTATGACTAGGAGGCGGTCACAAGGTATCAAGAAAGAACAACCACAACTTTCTTATAAAAGCAGGCGCAACGCCACTCATCTTGGTCAGGTTATTTGGATTGGTAAGGACTGTCTACTGAAGATTGTAACGATTCCGGCCTCTTCAATGCTCGACTTCCTTCGACTTTCTCATTGTGTGACATAAAGGAGAGTAATTCCTGGACTGCTCACAACGTGATCGTAAAAGAGATGCCCTCCCACTCATTGATCTTCCTGCATTGCCTGCACCTGTCTCGCTTAACTTAATCAGCACAAGATATAAAGTACAGATTGATAGACATACTAAACTATGGATTTCTACAAGTATACCGGCCACACTTCACATGTTCCTTTCTTGAACCCAACGGCGATCGCGTAACTTGGTGGCCTGACATCTTCTTCATGACGGTCACCGCAGGTGTAAATTTTGGTGGTATAGAACTGGGTACACATGTTGTTCAGGGCGAGTGTGGAAACTTTCAGGGTATACGCAATCGAATAATAAGACTTGGACGGAGACAGGCGACAGAGATAATTGATATGCTTGCTCTCTAGGTAGATTAAAAAATCGTAGGCTTCTTATATGGCCACAAAAAAGACAGACAGCCGGCCAAGGAAGCTGTTCCTTTATCCCTTGGATCAACAGGCGGCCTACGATCACAGCATGATATCAATCACACTGCATTCAATCAGTGTATTCCAACCTCTGCCTTGGAAGTAGCCGCTGCTATCCGCCAGCAGTATACGGAGCAGATCATCGTAAGCCAACAATATTTCTTGAGCGCAAAGTGCGCAGTTTGCCAAGGAGGCTTCGCACCAACAAATCCTTGGCTTGACCACAAATCGCTGGGCCCTCTGGATTTGCGGGGTAATGTTGACAAATTTCGATTTTCAGCTGCTGGTAATCAACGCCGTTGAGCATAGTTTGGGGTCGGAAATCGCGGGGTAGCTGCATATGCTCTCGTAATAGATACGGGGAGCGCTAAGTGGGGTCGTTTTACGTATAAAATTTTCATTGTTTTGGTTACACATCACAAAAAGGCTGACACAACACTTTAGTAAACCCAAACCGATACTGGGAAACTATTTTTGCGATATGCTGGTTCTCGCCCTTAGATCAAATTGGTTGGCACTACCAACCCTCGATAGCACGATGTATCTGGATGGGAGAAGCATTTCGGTCCTCTAGGCGGCCGAAGTGCACAGCATGCCTGATCGGATACCAAGCACGAGCAGATAAGCGCCTATCAATTATAAAAATGACTTTCAGAGCCCTGTTTACAGATGCCCTATAGGCATGAAAGGGAAATGTCTTGTTACAACCAGCTCATCGAGGTCGAGAAAGTGTATAAGATAGCGCCGAAATTACTGCGATGCCAACAACGACTTGGCTGATAGTCTGGGGTGATACGGGATTGCTACTTATCATGTCAGCTTGTCAGATTCCTGACGGGAATATTAAACATACTTCCAATCTGTTGATAGGTACGGTGATATCTGTTATATCAAGCCACTTAAGGAGATAT
>JAPZOX010001004.1:0-18829 GCA_037952655.1 Hymenoscyphus sp. LP001
CTATACTAAAGGTAAGAGTTTAACCTAGTTATCTTACTAGTAGTTTATATAATATCGAAGATATACTTCAACTACTTAATTTATATATTCGTTTCCTCTATTTATCTAAGAGTAAAAAGCTATTAATAGCTTTCTTTTCGTACCTAGCTTTTTAGTAGAAGCTATCTAGAACTTTAAGATAAAGAGTTTATCTCTATCTAAGAGTATTTCTTCTAGTAGTCTATATCTTAAGACTACTTTCTTAAGAAATATAAATACTAATTCCTTAGCTATACTTAACTCTATATATAGTATTAAAATTATATACTTTATAAGTCGTTTTATAATAACTAGGATTAAATTATATTTAACTTCTATTATTAGATCTTTAGATTTTAGTAGCTTAATAATAAAATCCTAAGATATTAATTTCTAAGGTATCTATAGTATTAGAGTAGTACCTATCTATCTATAAGATATATAGTAGAAAGCCTTATTCCTAGTATAGGTATTATACTCTACTATTACTTTCTTAACTACTTTTAATACTCTATTAATATAGTACTATTATCTAATCTACTAAAGTATTTTATAAACTCCTTAGTAACTATATACTAGTATAGAATAGTATTTATAAATAAATTCTTTTATATATAATTTAGAAATCTAAAGTTTTCCTTTCTTATATCTATCTTTATAATTTTATTCTTCTTATAACTAATATATATTAATATCTAGTTCCTATTCTAGGTTTCTTTCTTCTTAAAGTACTTAAGATTATTTCTTTTCTTAAACGTTTTAAATTTTATTTCTCTAAGAGTTAACTTCTCTTAGAACTATAACCTTATAAACTATTAACGTAGTTTATTAGTACTCTACGTACTTTTTCTCTACTAACTATACTCTAACTTTAACACGCGTTTTCTTAACCGCTCTAAATAGAAATTTAAACGTAAGAAGTACGAATTATCTTAGCTATCGAGGTTATCTATATAGCTAAAAAGCTAAGTCGTTAGTCTATTACGAAAATCTATAATATTTCTAAATCTACGCTTCGACTTCGAATAAACAGTTATACTACTCTTTATAAACGTCTACTACTAAACCTTAAATTAAATAACCTAGAGAAGGAGGTAATTATTCGATATATACTTAATCTAGATATAAGAGGATTTACGCCCTAGCTAGCTAGTATAGAAGATATAGCGAATTATATTCTTAAATCGTAGAGAGAAAGACGTGTTAGTAAGCTCTAGGTATCTTAATTCGTATAACGTTAACTAGAATTAAAGACGTGTTTTAATCGTATTTACGACTTTTAAAGAGCCTTATACGAAGATCTAGAGCTTATTAGTACGTGGTTTCAACTTATAGAGAATATAAGAGTAAAATATAGTGTTTTAGATTATAACTTCTATAACTTTGATAAGACAGGCTTTATAATAGGTATTATAAGCCTAGCTATAGTTGTTATATACATCGATCGACGTAGTAGAGATAAGGTAGTTTAGCTAGGTAATCGAGAATAAGCTATAGCAATTGCTTATATAAATAGCGAGGGTTAGAATATACCTCTATTTTTAGTAGTTTAAGAGAAGAATTATCTTAAGAATTAGTATACTAAGGGCGGCCTCCTATATAGCTAGGTTATTAAACCTATAAATAATAGATAGACAAATAATAAGACAGGTCTAGAATAGCTTTAGTACTTCGATAAGTATACTACTACTTATATAAGAGGTCTATATCGAATACTAGTATTAGATAGGTATAAGAGTTACGAATCAGCTGAATTCTAAGAGTATTATAAGACTTATAATATTATAACTCTTTGCTTACCTTCTTACTCTTCTTATCTTACCTAGCTACTCGATATTAGGTGTTTTAGTATATTAAAACAAGTATATAGTCGCTAAATTAAGACTTTTATTAAAGCTTATATTAACTATATTACTAAGGTCGAGTTCTTTCTCGCTTTTAAAGCAGTGTATTTAGAATTAATAATAGCCTAAAACGCCTAAGCTAGATTCCGCAGAGCTAGCTTAGTATCTTTTAATCCCTAAGCTGTGATATTAAAGCTTAATATCTAATTACGAACTCTTATACCTACTAGCTCCTCTTCTGCGGACGCCGACTCTTAGGTCTTATAGACCTCTTATAACCTAACTAATACTCTTTTATAAACAACTTTGGTTAAGAATCGTATTATACGTTATTAAGAAAGCTTGCTAACGCCTATTTTTCAAACAGTTGCTACGTTAGCAAAGGGTATAGAGCGGTTAGTATATAAAGTAACTCTTTTATTAGCAGAGGTCTATACTCTTCAAGTAGTAAATAAAGCCTTTAGTAAGCGTCGTAGAGCTAAAAAGACTCGGGTCTATTAAGGAGGTATACTTACTATAGAGGATACGTAGGACGTATTAGCTTAAAGAGAGGCAGAGGAACAGGCTCGACGCGATAGGCGTTCTAAGAGAGAGAGGTAAAATAAGAGGCAACTCTCTAGACAACGGTGTAGTACTTATAGAAAGACTAGTTATAATATACGAACTTGTTAGAAGGCTATAGATATATCTAGTTTATTAGATTCTAAGTAGTTTTAGTTAATTTAATATATTATAGTTGTTTAATTATATTCTAAAGTAATAAGATAGAGGAAAAGTACGTAGAGTACTAATATACGTAGAGTACTAATAAACTACGTTAAAGCTAAATCTCTATTCTTAAGAGTTTTTAAGATTATAATCTTCTTATACTCTTTGTTTCTTTTATACCTAGGTTTCTAGCTAAGAGTATTAGCTTAAGTGTTTAATATTCTACTTATATAATATATAATAGATATAAGCTTCTCTTTATTATTTAGTTATAAGTAAATCGTATCTACTACTATATCTAAGACGTCTGTTTCTACTATACTAGGCTTATCTACGTCGAAATCGTATAAAATAGGTTTCTCTATAAATTTCATCTTAATTTTTTAAAAAGTATCCTTAGCTTATTTATTCTATATAAATATAATAGTCTTTTTAACTAGTACTAATATTAGTTTTATAATCTTCGTATAGTCTCTAATAAATAGACAGTAGAAATTTATAAATCTAAGAAAGAACTATATATCCTTTATATTTTCTAGTGATTTCTAGTTTAGAATATTCTAGATCTTTACTAGATCTATTTCTATTTTCTCTAAGCTAAACACCTATCTTAGAAAAAGTGTCTAAGTTACTCTAAACTTATATTTTAAAAGTTTAAGATAGGAATCTATCTTAAGTAGTTATTATAGAACTTCTTTTATATATCTCTTATACTCTTCTTCTTTTTCTAAGAAGATTAGAATATTATCTAGATAATAGATTACTATTATCTCTAGAAGATCTTCTAAAATATCGTTGTTTTATCTCTAGTATATAGCTAGTACGTTATATAGTCTAAATAGTATAACTATATATTTATAGAGACTTAATAGTAAGATAAACGCTGTTTTCTATTCGTCTCTAACTTTTATCTATATAAGTTTATAAGTGTTTCGTTAATCTAGTTTTATAAATCGTACTATCTTATCTAACTTATCTTGTTATTATAAGTTAATATAAAAAACAAAGATTCTTTTACTATTCTAAATATTTTAAAAGACGTCTCTTATTCTACTCTAGTAGCTTGATATAATAAGTATTCTATCTATAGTTTAAGAAGGATTAAGTAGTTCTAAATATATAGCTATTAGAATAAATAGTACAAGTATATTTTCTCCGCTAGTACCGGCCTATAATTAGGTTTCTAGGTTTTTTATTTATAAGAATTAGATAACTTATATTTTTTTAGAATTAGAAACGATATATTATAGAAGTAATATACTAGTAGTTATATTTACTTTATATAAGTAGTTAATTAGAATTAGTAGTTTACTAGCCTTCTCTATACTAGTAACTTAAAGGTATTATAGTATCGCTGAATAAAGAGGTATAGTAAAGATTTACCTAATAAGTAAGTATAGTATTCTATATCGAATTTATATTTTTAAGGATTTTTTCAACTTTAATCGTATCTCTATCGTGTTTTTTCTTTACTTTATATAATAAATATATATTATAAACTAAGAAAGCTCCTATTATAAGAGTTATAAAGAATCTAGTAATAGTAGCTATAATAATCGTAGTTACTAACTAGAATCTACTTTGTATAGTATATATATTAATAATCGTCGTTATTAAACTAGTAGTAGAGTTTAGTAAACCGGGGCTTTAAGATAAGATAAGATTAGAAAGTTCTCTTAAACATAGAATCTTACTTATAGAATAATTCGATTCACTACCTAAATATAGTTGATATACTATCTCTATACTAACTAAGACATACCTAATATACTATATATATATAAAATAGTAGCAAGCGCGAGTAAAGGCATATTCTAAACTACGTTAATAACAACCTTGCCTGCCTTTCTCGCTATACTATCAACAAGAGCACGAGAGTTACGAATTAAAGTAAAGGTTCCTAGTAAAACCAAATAACCCGTAAGAAGAAGCCAGGTAAACATGCTAGTAAGCAAGTTGTAGAGTTTCAGTATTTCGTCAAGGTAGAGAAGTATATTAAGATAGAACAGTTTTTCGCGCGACCGAGGGGTTAAGCTATAAGTTAAGCGCTTAAAGTTTAAACGAAGTCGATCTATTTTAATTATATTAATAAATTAAAATAAGGAGAAGAAAATGAAGTGAATATCTTTTCTTATCTATTATTTTATTCTTTTTAAGAATAAATTCTTAAACTGTTGAAATAATATTAAATAACTAACGTCTGTCCCTGCGTAGCGAGACGCACCCTGTAACGAGACAAAACGTAGGTACTTTAAGTTCAAGCGCCTAAAAATTTATAAATACATGAAAATTTCTATTTATTTTTATTTCAGTCATATTAGATACCTCTCCTGAACACTCCCAAACTATTAATTCCGAAAAGTGTGATCGCGTCGTCGCCGCCCAGCTGAATTATAGAGAGCCTCTTATTGAAGTGTGATACGACCGCTCGACCTACGACGCCATCATCAAGCTCTTTCTGCTTTTTAAATTTGTAGAATGGTTATATATGGATTTCGAAGTTTTATTATGACGCTTAAAAGTTATTCTCAGTGTTGTGGCGGCTAGAGCACGCTATGTTATACGCCATCGCCACATAGGCTGATACCTCCTTTAATCAAGCGACCAAGGATCCTGGTCAGCGGCGGTGTGGTTATAGTAACTTCGAAACCGGCTTCCCCAAATACTCTTGCAAAAAGTTGGGCTCACTTTTATCATCGGCCTTGCGTGCGGCTTTGCCCTTTCAGTCAAGACGTAGTGCGCGGTTGATTGTTCCGATACTGTTCATCGGTGGTACTTGCGTAGATGCGGATGGGCCGGTATTACGCGGAACCGAGCGCATTGGTACTAGTATTTTAAGGCTTAGGTTCATTATTGTCGGAAGATTGTATTCTGCTTTTCAATGGTCGTACAGTAAGACGAATGATATCATTTGCTGGAAAATCGATCCTCGTATAATTTGTTCGTGTTGGCCTTGGTCAACGATTGGCTGTAGTAAGCGCCCAACTGAGCTGTGTGCATGCCTTTAGGCGGTCACCGCTTCCTCATCCTAATTCCATCCACGTCAAACTCGTCGCATGTAATTTACACCTTCTACGAAAGGATTCCTCGTCTCTTCAAGTCATGGTAAATTGGCCGTCTTTGTTCCCTTACACTTCGGTCAGGTTCCTTGCTAAAAATACACGCATCTTTCCAGTCTCTATACCAGCTTCTTCCCGATCCTAAGGCTTCGGTCCTAGATCCCAATACGAAGCTCAAAGTCGAGTGAGTATGCATGTCTGCTATTCTTATGAGTAGTGCTGATGAAAAGTAGTATCATCGCAGTCCACGGCCTCAATCCGAAAAGCGAACCTACAAATGCGCACGCTTGGGATACTTGGAGAACTCCGGCTGGAGAACATGGCAGATTGTGGCTTCGAGACGATCTTCCGAACACAACCCCTGATGCAAGAGTATTCTTGTACAAATATGAAGCCACGGCTGTTTACGGAAACAATCGGGAGAGTTTCTGTGATAAGGCAAATGAGTTTTTAGAAAAGATTCGAATTGAGAGAGAGGACGTGTGTAAAGCCTCTTGCTACCAAGTTGTAGCTTACACAGATATAGGACCCAAGTCGGCCTTTAGTTCTGCTTGGCCATAGTCTTGGTGGTCTGCTTATTAAGCAAGTATATATCTTTATAAAAGGTATCTTGTTCACTATACTGATTGTTATACAGTCGCTTATCAATGCTCACAACACTTCGGATACAGATTATAAGAAGATTTTAAAGTCAACGTAAGGAATGCTATTGATAATCCAGTTATAGCAAGACTGAAATTCCTAGAACTGGACTTGGCTTCTTTGCTACACCGTATACTGGGGGTACGGCGGAGCTGGTAACACTGGGAAAATTTGCAACTGAAATCGCGACACTGCTTGGTTTCAAGAAAGGCGATAAGATCATTCAGACTCTGGAAGGCGGATCTCTCTTTACAGATCTGCTTCATGAACATTGGCGTTACCAACTAGACCAATTTGATGTCGTCTCATTTTGGGGAACAAGGGATAATGTATGTATTACTACTCAAGTTTGGAATCTAGCCACTAATTTGTTATAGAAAGATCGTAGAAAAGAATAGCGCCAGACTTGGTCTACCAGGCAATAAGGAACGACAAATTGCTCTTGATGCAGATCACCATACTATTTGTCGCTTTGGCGATGACGAGACAGATCAAGATAACTTGAAGACTGTTAGAAGCAATGTTAAACACTTATACACCAGGGCATTGGCGGCCGGTAAGATAGCTTCAGAAACCCAGATTTCACAATAATGCAGGATTGTTGTAAGCCATGGTACTTAATTGTGCTACTCGAAAAATTTTATGCTCCGAATATCTGTGGTTAAACATTTGAGATTTGAATGTTTAGTGCTAAAATGTTCTGTTTTTCAAGATCATGAGTACTATTCAAAGTCATTTACTAACCATATGCTACGACAGTTAAACCGCTAGAACAAAAGTTCTTACAACTTACAACTGTCGACATACTCGAAATGATAAAAGAACGAGACAGGCTCGCACGTTCGTCGCTAGATGATGTTGATCGACAGACAACAAAAAGTTTGTCGGCAGTGTCAGAGACTCAAAATTTGATACATGTTGAGCTGGGCAGTGCACTAGCCGTTTCCACTGGTATTACCTGGTTAGCCACTGGAATGGGACCGACCGGCTATCTGCTCGGAGGGTCTCTATGCGCAGCAGGGCTTGCAACTACGTACCATTTTAGCGTTAATCAGAATGATAGACAACTGAATGCTTCTTTGGCCGAGCTGAAGGAAGCCTCGTCCAAAATGGAGAGAGAGCTGATAGAAGGTCATCGGCGCACAAATCTTCTTAGAGAGCGCGAACGACTGGAGCAAGAAAATTATAGAAGAGAGATGAGGCTAGAGAGGAAAGATTGGGAGGCAGAATTAAAGAAAGCCAGCAAAGATCATGAGATTGCAGTGCAGCAAATATTGCAGATGACTATCGAAGCTAACGAAAGGGCAGCACAGATGCAAAGGAATCGCACAGAGGCTGATTATACAGCAGAGAATAGGATGGGATGGTTGCCTACGTCAATCTTTCAGGCGGTGAAGAAATTTTTGGTATACTTGGCCCGGTGGATATAATATATTTTATGTAATATGACTGAATCTTTATCCTCTTCGGTTGCGATGATGATTTAGAAGGGGACGAGTGACGGCGATCCAGTGTGCTGCCACCTGCCGATAGAATGTTCGAGAAACCTGCTCTTACGCCATACACGTGATCAGGCCTGAGAATCGTGGCTAGGTAATATATAGCAAGCTTGGGCGTGAACATAGTAAATTGTATCTCGGCTAATCTATATTACTAAGCACTGAAACATGTGAGCCCTCTTGTCGCATTAGTATAACTCCCGGACTACATTCTTCTCCTCTCTGAGCGTCTTCAAAATTTGGAGCTATACTATTTCGTGATAGGACCTTTCCTCAAGTGCTCCAAATTTTAAAAAGACTTTAAACGTCGCGGTTAAACAGAGGGGACAGCAGAAGCGGCGATCGGCGGTGTAAGTAAAACGATCGATAGTATAATCAACCGCACTGTTTTTTTTGTACTTAAGTGGTTCCCTTAGGGATAAATAGTTAAAGAAAGTAATATATAAATAACAACTCTATAGACTTACTAAGAAAAAAATTATAATTCTAAAACTATAGATTTATCTCGTAATAGAGAGCGTCTTAAGACGTAGAGACAGACGTTATTATTTAGAGAACGAATTAAGAACGATATATAAGAACTAAAATTCTTATTTAATAATATCTTAGAAACTATCTTACGTTTACTATGATTTCTAAAAAAATATAATTAATTTTAGTAATTTCACTACTTAGTACTCTGATTTTCCTTCTATTTCTTACTTACTTAGCGTTTTATTATAGAAAATCCCTAAGACTTATAAAGCTTTAGCTTAATTCTACAACTATATATAAATTAAAGATTTAAAAAACTTAAGATAAATAATAATTTAAGACATAGAAATTTTATTTATATTTAGTTACTAATAAAAGTAACTATATTTACTAAACTCTAGAACTTCTAGTTATAAGAAGCTCTAAAAAATAAAAAATACAAAGAAAAGTAATAAGTAAAAGACGCGAAATAATCGTACTAAGCGAGAATAATAGTAGATAAGTAAGAGATCTAAATAAAAGAGACGATATTAAAGAAAGTAGATCTTTATACTATAAACTTCTATCTTATAAAATTTTCTCGTATACTAATAATAATTAGAAAACGCTAATTCTTAAAAGATAAAACTGATTCAGCTGTTAATCTAGAGTAAGCTGAATCTAATATCTCTAATTTATCTAAATAGTTAAGAAATATAAAGTATCTTATAAAACCTAAATATATACTAATATTAAGATAGCTAGATTTAATAGAGTTCTAGCTTTATAGGAAAAAAATATAATTCGATATAGAATTATAATTAGAAACCTCTCTAAATATTAAAATTTTATAAACTAAGCTAAAATATCCTCTACTAAAATCTTATAAAATATTAGATATAATCGCTTATATTTCTTTTTAAATCTACTTTATAATAGAGATACTTAACTATCTTAACTAACTTTACACTTACTTCTGCTTCTAGAGCTAGTATTCTAGTTTCTTATTATTTCTAGTTATATCTCTCTCTTTTCACTTTAAGCTACTCTTCTATAGCTCGTTCTTAGCCTTACGCTATACTCGAAAGCGGTTCTTAAATTATACTATTAATATCTTCTTTACTAATAATTTAGTAGACCTTCTAATTCTAGTCGTTGTTAATTATCTCTAAGTATATATTAGACTCTATTAGATAAGCTGATTTAAGTATAGAATAGTAGTATTAGTAGTATACTAGTAGTAGAATACTATAGTAAAATTATTACTTTTTATTACTATAATAAATTAAATAGTAAGTAATAAATACTACTATATATATCTTAAGACGTTTATCTCGAATTTCTATCGTCTTAGATAATGTTTTAAATAGACTATCGTAGTATTTTATTTCTAATAAAATTAATAAATAACTAATAATAAATAGAGTAATATACGAAAGAAATTTTCTACTATAGAATCTACCTACTAAAGAACTTACTTATATTTTTTATATATTTATAGATATAAAGCTAGTTACTAGCGAAGTGTAATTATTATATTACTCTCTTTACTCTCTTACGAACATATATTATAATTAGAAAGCTAACACTTCTAGAATTTTATCTAATATTAAGATAAATACTTAAAAGTATTTTAGAGAGATACCGAGAGTAATAGTAAAACTAAGCTTTATAGCTGTTTTAAATAACTTTATTTACTTAAGAAAGTAAATCGAAATTTGAAAGTATAATTCTAAAGTAATATAACGTAGTTTATTAGAACCTAGCGTATATTAGAACCTAGCGTACTTTTCCTATCTTCTCTACTTTATTATTTTAACACGCGTTATCTTAACAACTACTAATAGAAATTCAAACTTAAGAAGCTCGAATTATCTTAGCTATTAAAGCTATCTAATTATCTAAAAAGCTTAGTCGTCGAGCTATTATAAAAATCTATAAAGTCTCTAAAACTAGCCTTCGCCGTAGAATAAACAGCTAACTTCCTCTCCTAGAACGACGGCTAGTAAATATTAAATTAACTTAACTCGAGGAGGAAGTGATTCTTTAGAATATACTTGACTTAGATTCTAGAGAGTTTGTACCCTGGCTAGCTAGTATAGAAGATATAGTAAATTATATTCTTAAATCGCGAGGAGAGAAACGCGTTAGTAAGCTTTAGGTATATCGATTTATACAACGACAACTAGGGTTAAAGACACGTTTTAATCGCGTTTACGACTTCTAAAGAGCCTTATACGAAGATCCTAACCTAATTAGCGCGTGGTTCCGACTTATATAAAATATAAGAGCGAAATATAGTGTTTTAGATTACGATTTCTATAACTTCGACGAAATAGGCTTTATAATAGATATGATTTACTCTACAATAGTTGTTATACGTGTAGATCGACGTAGTAGAGGTAAGGCAGTTTAGCTAGGTAATCGGGAATAGGCTATAGCAATTGCTTATATTAATAGCGAGGGTTGAGATGTCTCTCTATTTTTAGTCGTCTAAGAGAAGAATTATCTTATGAATTAGTATATAGACAGCGGCCTCCTATACGACTAGGTTATTAAACCGACAAGTAACGGATAGATAAATAACGAGACAGGTCTAGAATAGCTGAAACACTTTAATAAATATACTACTAGTTATATAAAGAGTCTATATCGAATACTAGTATTAGATAGATATAAGAGTTATAAATCGGCCGAATTTCAAGAGTATTATAAAGTATATAATATTATAACTCTTAGACTACCTCTCTACTTATCTTATATAACCTAACTACTTAATATTAGGTGCTTTAGTATATTAAAGCAGGTATATAGTCGGCAGATTAAGACGTTTATTAAAGCCTATATTAACTATATTACAAAGGTAGAGTTCTTTTTAGCTTTTATAGTAGTATATAAAGAATTAATAACAGTCTAGAACGCTTAAGCTAGATTCCGTAGAGCTGGCCTAGTGTCTTTTAACTCGTAAGTAGTACTTTCAAAGCTTAATATAAGGTTACGGACTCTAACTCCTCTAAGACCCTCTACTGCTAATTCTAATACTTAGATCTCCTAGACTCTCTTAAACCCTACTAAAGCGCTCTTATAATCGACTCTTATTTAGAAACAGATTACCTGTTACTAGAGGAGCTCGCCGACTCTACTATTTAAGACAGTTGCTATATTAGCAAAAGGTATAGAGCGAATAGCCTATAAGATAACCTTATTATCTACTAAAGTACGTACTCTTCGAGCAGCGAATAAAGCCTTAAGTAAACGCTGTAGAGCTAAAAAGACTCGTATATATTAAGAGAGAGCACTTATAGTAGAGGATGTCTAAGATCTTTTAACTTAAAAGGACGTTAATAAGTAAGTACGACGCGACTTACGTATAGAGAGAGGTAATAAGAAGGAGAGGCAATCGTCTAGACAGCGTTATAACACTTACGGAAAAGCTGGTTATAATATACGAACTTATTAAATAGATGTAGATATATCTGATTCTTTGGATTCTAAGTAGTTATAGTTAATTTAATATATTATAGTTAATTTATTAATATTCAAAGTTAAATACTAAGGAAAAGTACGCCAGGTTCTAATATACGCCAGGTTCTAATAAACCACGTTATATCTTTTTATTCTTATTTATAATTATATTTAAAGTAGGAAAAAAAAGCTAGATAAATATTCAACTAGTAAAACCCTAGTTAAAGTTTCTATAATAGATGATTTCAAGTTATTAGTTATTAATATTATTAGTTTAAATCTCTAAAATCTTAAGAAAATTATATTTATTATTAGATATATAGCGAAGTTACTTAAGTTAAAGTATATATATTTCAGATTAAAGTAGACGTAGCGTAGAATATATCGTTTATCGGTATTATTATATAACTTTCTCTTAGAGGTTCGCGCTAGATTAGCTTCTTTGTTATATAATATATCTGCTACGATAGTGTCTATTATAGTAGTACGAGGCACTTTAAGGTGTACTAAAATAGTAGTATCTAATATACTCTCTATAGCTATCTCTACTACTTTTCCTCTTTTATAAGACGTAAGTTACTTCTTAGAAATATAGTTTCTAGAGATAGACTCTATAGAAGTACGTATTAGTAGCATTTTATAGTATTATTATAAGAAGGTAGGAATTAGAGAACGCGACTTTTTACGCTTTTTATCAAAGCGTCGGTTATAAGTTAACTCCGACTATAATTATTATAAAACCTAGTCGAGAGTTAGTATAGTTAACTCTGCTAATCTAAGAGAATCGTTCTCTTACCTAATAAATTTACCTTAAATACTCGAAAGATTATCCTTAGTAGTAGTAGTATAGCTGTTTTAAATAATAGTCTTTAAGTCGTTATACCGCTTAATAAAGTTCTAGTAGTATTCGGCTAAACATTAGATCTTAGACTTAGGTCGACGACGCTTAACACGACTATAAAGACGCTAGAGGTCCTATACTAATATATTTTACTTCGGTAGAATAGTAGGTTTATACTATCTTAGAGCTATAAAGCCGACGAGTTTATTATACTATAGAAAGAGATAGTCTTAGTAATAGCGTTACTACGAAGAGTAATAGAAAGAGTAAAAGATATAGAGAGAAATATAAGAATATTATAGTTATTAAGAAGTAATAGTTACGAGAAGAGAGGTTGTTAAGAGTATATAAGTATATTTAGTAAGTAAAGAACTTAGAGCCCTAGAAGTATAACAGCGATAGTAACAGCTATAGTAAAAAATAATCTAGAGGTCGTTTTCTAAGAGGTTGTTTCCTAAGAGGTCGTTTTCTAAGTAGATTAGAGTTAAGTAGATTAAGATTAAGAGTTGAAAATCAAAAGATAACTAACGTTTAGAGTTTCTAGAAGCTCCGACGATTAGCCGGTAGACGAAGGCCTAGCTCGACACGTGATAATTTCTTAGAGTTCGACCTCTTTTAAAGCAGCGGCTAAACTCTCTAGAAAAGAACAGGTCTAATACTATAACGTCGCCTAATATTATAATTCTATAGACGGTGTTCTAGTAAGACTTATAAGTCTTCTAGGTTTTTAAATAATACTTTGAATTCTCTATACTATATAAGTATTTCGTTATTAGCTGTTTTACTAACCTATAGAGAACCCTAGACTAGGTGTTCTAGTATATTAGAAGAGATAGCGCTAATCTTATTCCAGCCTTATATAAGCCTTCTAGTTAATATCTAGATTATATTCTTAAATCTATAGTATACTAAGTATTACTTTCTTACTTCCTATTTTAATAATATCGAATTATATATCTAAATAGTATTCTTCGATATTGATTTTTATTAGAATAGTCTACTAATTAATAACTCTATTTTAGTATATAACGTCTATTCTATTAACTACCTCTAGACAGTATAGTCTTATACTATTAGTTAAGACGTTTAGCTTCTTTAGAGCTATTAGAGAAAGGAAATTACCTATTACTCTAGAGTTAATTATAACTCGAAGTTTCTTCTCTCTTATCTTCGCTGTTACTATAAGTTACTATTCCTCTATAATAGTATAAATTTCTAGTTTAATATAATAAACCTTAAATCTTCTTTTACTAGTATCTTCTTCTAGAGAGCTTAGAAACAATATCACCTTTTTATTATTAGAAAAGACTACTTTATATATTAGACTATCTTCTATAGTTCTCTTAGGTTTTAGAAGTATTCTTATAAAACGTTTCTCTATTAACTAGTATAATATAACACGTAGTTTATACTAAACCTATTTAATAGTTATTCTATATAAAATCTTAGTAACCTATTATTCGCCTCTTATAGGTTAGTAAAATTCTTAGATTAAGGTAGTCTAGAGATCTACCTTAGTAACTCTAAACATCTACTAATCTTCTAATCCTTTAAATACTATAGTAACTCCTTTCTCTACTCTTAACATCTAATATTTCTCGTTAATTACTAAACTATAATTTTAACTAGGTAGGTAGGTAATAATATCTAACTTTAGATATCTATTATATTTATTAAATCCTTCTAAGTAAGACTACTACTATTTAATAGTATTATCTTTTAGATTAGTAACTATCTATATATCTCTCTCTTTTAGATAGTTATTAGATACTATCTACTTTAGACTTAGTTTCTTAAATTTAATACTTTCTCTTCTAGTAATAGAGCTAACTATAGTTACTTAGTCCTAGTTATTCTATACTATTATATAAGTAGTTAAGATAGTAGAATTAATTTCTTAAGTAGAATATAAGCTCTAAAAGTTAGGTTTCTAGCTTTCTATATATATCTATCTATTCTCTCTCTTAAAGGTTCTAATAAATACTTATATCTTATCTTATTTAAGCTTATATATCTTAGAATCTATCTCTAACGAGTTAGATACTAATTCTAACGATTCTAATAAACTTGTTAATAGTAGTGATTTATATTCTATATAAAGAGGTAATTTATATTCTATTTCTAACTAGGTGTTATAATATTCTTTAAGAAGTAGATCTCTATTATTATTAGTATTCTATATCGTACTAACTTATAACTCGATTCCTTTGTTTAGTTATAGATATATAGCGTCTACTATTATATCTAAGGTATCTGTTTTAATCTACGTACTATATTCTCTAGTCTTAAGTTCTTTATTCGTAAGTTCGATTTTGTTAAGTAAGGCTACTTACTTCTTTTTATATAGTAGTATTAACTTATCTCTTCTCTTTAGAGTCTTTCTTCTTACTATACTTATTTACTCTATAGCTAGAGAGGCTATAGTTATAATATAAGTTCTACTTATATTAATAATTTCGCTTCTTCTAGAAAAGTTCTCTCTTCTAAGAGCTCCTCTTCTAAGTCTCTTTCTTTAAGACCTATGATTTCTAAGTAGTATTAATTTCTATAGAATCTTTATAATTCTTTTTTCTACTCTTTTTATATCGATGTCTATAACTTCTCTTTTTCTCTAGACTTCGTTTATAGTTTTAGTTATCGATTTTAATTACGTTATTAGTTAATTTATTTAAAGTATTAGGAAAATCCTCTTAAGCGAGTTTATCTTTAATACTATTCTTTAGACCTCGGTAGAATTATTCGCGTAGTACTTTATTATTCTATCTTATTTATATAACGACACGTACGAAGTATAGCCCGCGTAAGATAGACAGTCTATAGTATAGGTTATAGAATCGTAGAACTGTCTTATTCGAAGATTCTAAGCTAAGGAGAAGAGGAGAGCTCGAGAGAGCTCGAGTCTAAATATAAAATATAGTTTGCTAAGGTAGCTACGTAATATAAATAGTATATAACGGTAAGAACCGTTATATTACCTCTCTCTCTGAAAAAAGCTTACTCTTAAGCTTATAGGTATCTCTATATTATTATCTAATTCTTTATACAAGTCTAAGCTATCCTTCTAAGCCTTAATCTATTCCTATAGTCGACGCGGGGGTCCTGGCTCTGTAGAGTACTATAAGTGAAAGCTTCTAAGTTTATATAGCGAATACTTGAAGTCTAACGCTAGATACTATTCTAGATCCTTATTATACCTTATCTACTTTGCTTTATAATATAGTGTTTTCCTTGTTTTCTTAACTATAATTACCTCTTCTACCTCCTACTCCTTATCGTCTATAACCTATATAGGCGGAGGTGGTTTATTTATCTGTCTAGCTAAAGAGTTATTTAAAGCTTTTTATAAACGGTTTATTAAGAATACTAGGTATATCTTTATCGAGGCTAGTAATTTAACTTTGTATAAGTGTTCTATCTTTCGAATAACCTTATATAGGCCTGCTATTTAGTAGTCTAACTTGTAGCTAGGGCGCTCTGTCTTCTAATTCCTAGTAGCTACCTAGACTTTGTTTCCTACTTTGAAGTCTACTTCCCGTCGGTAGAGGTTAATATCTCTCCTTCTCTTGTCTTACGCTTCCTTTATAATTATATAAGCTGTTTCCTACGCTTCTTAAAGCCTTTTAACCACTTGTTATACCTCTTTCTAATTTAGCTTCTCTTTTAGCGTAGCTGTGTTTAGCGTATTCTAGTTAAAAGAGGTGCGAGGAGGATAGGTATTTAGAAGCTCGAATAGCGACATTCTAATACTTTCGTAGAGTAGCGTCAGCTAGGCGTAGTCTATAATAGGCAGCAGCTCGGACTAATTATCCTAATAGTAGTTAATAAAGAGGCGTAAGCGCTAGTCTAAGTACTAGTTTATGATTTCTGTCTGTCTATCTGTTTATAGATAGAAAGCTATAGAAAGCTTAATCTAAATCCTTAGTATCCGGTAGAATTCAGTCTAGAAGTTAGAGACGAATTAAGGTCCTCTATCTAATATAATTGTCTATAGCGCTCTACGATGTCTATATACGTACGACACGTAAAGCTAAGCTATGTTCTTAGTAGTTGTTATCTTATAGTAAGGAATAGAGATGCTTTACTTACTTAAACGGTTAATTACTATATATATTATATTATAACCGAACTTGTTCTTTAGAAATAACTTGAAATCTATAGTAACGTGTTACTAAGGGCGGTCTAGAACTGGCAGTAGGTATAAGAATCCGGGAGTGCGATCTCTAGGAATATATACTCTCTTATAAGCATAGCAGTTGCGGATATATTAGGTTATATCCTAGGAAAGTCCTTTCTAATAGTACTTCTAGCTAAGGATTCGAGCTGTCTTTGCTTTGCTAGAGTATATAGAGGAGATTTAATTATAAGCTTCTCTAATTAGATCAGCTACTAGGGTATCTTATATAGGAACTACTAGTCGCTCTTAATAAAGGAGTAGTCTATTATCTAGCTGAAAGTTTCCTAGTTACGTCTCTGCTTATCTCCTTAGAGAGTCTAGTAATCTCGCTATACGATTAGCTGTTAGAATCCGGTCGATTAGTTAGCTTAGCTCTCGTATACCCTCGTCTAAGAGGGCTAACTCTAGGCTATTGTTTTCTAGAATCGCTAGGTCTAGTTATTCTAGCTAAAGTAAGGCCTTTATATAGATAAATACTTTAAGCTCGTTCTAAGAGCTAACGTCTTATTCTCTTCGTATAAGTATATCAGGTTAAGTGTTATCCTTACCTACCTAGTATATAATTATAAAGGAGTATTAGGAGAGTAGTTCAGCCTACCTAGCCTAGCGGCTAGTCAGCTGCTTAGTCGTTATAAAGTACTTAAGTGCTTTATAATCTATATATACTTTAAAACGAGAAGGCGTGCTTTAGAGTTTAGAGCGTTAGTAGCTAAGAGAGCGTATAATAGCTAGTATCTCCTTATCGTATATCTCGTAGTTGTATTCAGTAGAGGCTATAGTCTTTAAGAAGTAACCTATAGGATGCTATTCGCTGTCGGGGTATAACTGAGAGAGTATACTAGTAACGACTCTATCTAAAGCGTCTGTTTCTAGCTTATATTCTAAGTCAGGGTTATAATATCGTAAGAGTAGAGATGAGACAAGTCAGTGTTTAAGTTCCTTAAAGGCTTGTTAATAGGACTTGTTAAATACAAAAGGAGTTATAGCTTTAGTTAATCGTATAAGTAGCTTAGCGATAATCTCGTAGTTATAGATAAACCGTTAGTAGAAGTTATAAAAACCAAGAAAGAACTAGACTCTCTTAACTATACTAGGCTCCTTCTACTTATATATTATAGAGACTTTGTCTAGGTCTACCTCGATACTATTAGTACTAACTATAAAGCTAAGGTACTTCGTATAAGTAACGCTGAATTCGTACTTCTTAATATCTACCTATAGACCAGCGTTATAGAGTCTCTAGAGAACTATTCGTACGTGCTCGTTATACTCTAGAGAGTTGTCCGAGTAAATTAAAATATTATCTAAGTAGGTAGTATAAAAGTCGTCTAGGTAGTTGAAAAGCACATCGTTTATATAGCGCTAGTACGTTGTAGAGCTATTTATAAGACTAAATAAGAGAACTTTGTATTTGTAGGAACTATACCTTATATAGAACGTTATAAGGTCTTCGGATTCTAGATCTATCTAAATACAGTAGAAGGCCTAGTAGATATCGAGTTTCGTAAATCTCTTAGCACGAGTAAGACGAGCCAGAGTCTCGTTAATTAATAGTAAGAGGTATCGATCCTTATAAGTAAGAGTATTTAGCTTATAGAAGTCGATATAGAAGCGTAGGCTGCTATTAGGCTTCTAGACAAAGAGAGTAGGTAAGGTAAAGAGTGCTTAGCTTAACTCGATAAAACTCTTATTAAGGTTCTTAACTAAGTACTACTTAATAGCTCTAAGTTTATCTACTAACTAATAATAAAGCGGGCTATATCCTAGAGTATTCGGAGCTTCTAGCTTAATTCGGTAATCGTACTAGTAGTAAGGCAGGAGCTTGTCTAATACTGCTTTTAAGAACACGTCCTCGTATAAGCTATACTATAACGGCAGCTTATTCTTAATATCCTAGATAGTTGCTTAGTCGTTATTCTTAAGAGCCTCTTTTGACTAGATTATTTAGTCTAACTCGTATAGGCTTGTCGAGAAGAACTTATTCTCTTTTTTCTATAGGTAGAAGTAGAATCCGTTTATACTAATATAAGCAATGTCTACTAAAGGAAGGTCTTACTATACTAAAGAAGCTGCCGAAGTAGAGATAGGTTATAGAAGTATGCTTTCTAGTAGATTAAGCTCTAGCT
>JAPZOX010001005.1:0-18798 GCA_037952655.1 Hymenoscyphus sp. LP001
GCGCAAATAGACGTCTATTTGCGCAATTTCTCGCATAGCGGAACACCATAGAACACATCCCTCCTTCCAGTTCTCGGAATCCACCCCTCCTCCACAATCAAAAAGAATGAAGAGGGCACCTTTTAAATGATACCTTTCCCGAATCCTAGAATTCACCCCTGCTTTATAGTCAGGGAAACCAGAAAAGGGCACCTCAAATGATCCTTCTCCCAATCCTGTCAAGCATTATGATATAACACTGAAATTAAGATGAAACTAAAAATCAGACGTTCGACATTAGAGGGTAAATTTTCGAGAACTTGATAATAGGCTTTAGGTTAGCTTACTTTTGGCAATTGGGGTGGAGAAATTGGGCTCACTTATAATTCCTTGAAGAAGGTTCTCCGGTGCTTCCCTTCTATTCATATAAGATCCCCGACTAACGTCTTAATATGTGCTAAGAAGAAGTGGCTGGTTGCTTCTTTGACGTTTTTTGAGATAATGCCACAGAGACATTTCATTAGTGCCTCCTAAGACCCGCCTACGATAGCAGCTTCTATTAGATCTAAAATCTCTTTAAAGCGCCTTGTATTGTTATAGACCAGCTTCTGGAAGTGTTCGTCGATAAATGCTATTACTAAGTTTACTGAAAACTTCGGATCTCCGAGGGCTCTTTCGACTACGACTTTGAACCTGGCAATAAGGTGCGCTTTCTGCTTGTTGTCTGAGACTGTAAATAGACTAGAAAGGCCCTGGGCGATGAGATGGATATCCTCTACAATCTTAAAAACAGAACCGTATAGTATCCTATTCCCTACCCTATAAGTCGAATGTAAGACACCTGTTGGGATCCAAATTGCATCTTCGGGTTTCTGAATAATATAGATAAGTTTTTCTAATCTCTTGATATTATTAGGAAAGATTTGTTCTTGATTTGTGCTATCGAATTGCCACTGGTCTTTGAAAACTTCGAGGTTATAAGGGGTAAGCGGCGGACGTTAGGTAGATTTAAGTCAAAGCTATTTCTAAGTATATTTATTAAATTATATCTCTGTTTTTAAAGATACTAATTCTACATGCGTTTAAGCTGAAAAGTTTCTTTTTATTAACACTATCTTAGACCTCTTAAAAATAATTTAGCATTGTAACAATTTGCCCAGTAATATCAATCTCCCTAAGAAACTCAAACTCACACTTTCCTAGAGCCCTCATCTATTTTAGCTTACTCTGTCTTTTCTTTTTTTATTATTTCTTTATCGTTAGAAAAGTTTGAAGGAGTTGATGACTTGATAATTAATGGACACTATTTGCTCGAGGTTTTTGCTACTGTATTAATAAAGAAATACTGTGATATAATAAATTAAGATAGCTAACTTGATATAAAGGAAAATGTAACGTTCTTCTAATTTCTAGCTCTTATAACAAAATATAATACTATCTAGACGATTGAGATAGGTCGTATTGCTAATTTGTAAATCTAACACGAGTTCTATTCTGTATAGAAGATTCACTACCGTAGTGGATATATTCTATTGGGGTTGGATAGATTATATCTATAGTACACGTGTTAGAAACATCTTCCAAAGTCGATACTTTCTCTCCTATGCTCCTACTAATATCTTTAGATGTAATTGTTTAAACAGTATATCTTTTATCTTTCTAAAATAGATAAGCTGATTATAATAGTAATCTAGCTGAAAACAGCTTACTTGGGTCGTCTAAGTAAACACTTTCGGCACAATAAAGAGCTTCTAGGACATTTAGTATAATATTAGAATTAATGAATTTTACTTCTCTATTCTTAATAAGAGTATGTTCTTTCAACGATGCCTACAGCTGGTTATTAAACATCCTTATCTCTCTATTATTATCGTCAGTAATAAGGGCTAAGTAAGCTGGTTGATTTGGGTTATTAATGAGATTATGTAGGTCGTTGCTATATAAAGAAATATTAAGACCTATTTTCTCAGCGATCTTAGTCTACTGCTCGTCTTTGAAAATGCTATTCCAAATATAACTATGTCTCTGGTGTTGTACTATACGGTTTTGATTGAACACTTTAGTAGCAGAATTCCCGGAGAACGAGGATAGATAGAGTAAGATTTTATTAAAAACCTCTTAAGGAATTCTCTTTTTTGAAGAACCTGTTATTTTTAAGCGAATGTACTAGTTCAAGCTTGAAATTAGGATATTAGTGAGTTCTATATACTATTCTATCTACTAAATAGTAGATAATATTTATTTAAACTTAGTAGTTCTTATTCTAAAAAATACTTCTTTATTTTGATTAGAGAGCTTAGTTTTATCTAAAATAGAATGTTAAGGAAAACGCTTCTATGGATTTATCTTAAGCTATACTCTTTTTTAATTTATAAGTATATATTTAGTAAATATATAAGAGAGGCGAAGAGATAAATTTATCGGTCTCGTCGATTGCAAACCTCTCGTATACGTAATAAGCTACTAAGTATTCTATGGAAATTATGAAATTTTACTTGTGAAAATAACTTTAAGAATATATAGAAGATAGAGACCTCTTATATGAATTAAGCTTTAGTCACGGTTGTAAATAGATCTTTAGGGATAAGGAAGATTTCTTTACGTTATAGTATTCTAGCTAAACCTTTTATAACCTTTCTAACCTTTCCTTTATCTTTTAGACCTCCTTCGTTTCTGCTAAGTTCTTAGCGAGAAACTTTACTCTCTTTTTCTTAATACTCTCTAACCTTGTATCGCAGTCTTTAATACACTTTTTAACATCTCGCTGGTCCTGTAATCTTAGTCGCTTGTAACTTGAGCTGCTTGAATCTGTAGAAGACTTCCGCTTTCTCGTTTCTATATTTTCAACAAATCCAATTACTATAGAATCTAGGAATGTATTATTAGCTTATAGGTTTTGGATCTACGTAAGAACTTACTAGGGTCTGAAAAGGTAGAAGACTAAGAATTTAGGTTATTGCTTTTGAACTTCGTCGATTTAAGTGTTATAGTGCTACCCGCTTTCGGAGTATCGGTATTATACTATATAAATAGTTAGCTTAAGAATAGGTAATTAGGTAAGCCTTTGATCGTACTATAAAAGCATAGTCTAGTTCGGTTGCCGGCGGAAGAAAGCCGTAAGTCTCGTTTTGTTAGTAGCTATATAAGTCGGGGAAAAGGCAAGTTTCTAAATTACATAGTTCTAGGTTTAAATTATTGCTGGGATCCGAATACCTGTAAAGCTCGACGTTTAGACTTTCTAGTTTTATATTGAAGAGAGACTTGGAAGAAAATAGCTGAGGGAGAAAGTAATTTTAAGGGAGAAGGTCTTTACTTATATAGATTAATATGATCCTATGCGTAGTAGTGTTAAGGTAGACTTGACCCCCCTTTTCTACCTTAGCTAGCTCGGCTAGCTTCCTTCGCCGTATCTTTGTTATTCAGCCTATGTTAGATTGTAGCCTAAGTTAGCGATTTACTATAAGGTGTTAGGTTTCATATTCATCACAGCGAGTCTATCTTTGTGATTTGTGACAGTTATGAAATCACACTATATGTAATAGTTGAGTCACGCTTATTTTTAGAGTATATAAACAACTTTAGAGATGTCTATTTTTCTATCTTTCTAACTTAACTACTATAAAGACATTCTCTTAATTCCCTCGTCTACTGCTCGAAATCTAACATATGATCTAGAATAAGGCTATATATGTAGTTAAAGCTATACGGAATTTTAAGGAGATTTACTATATAAATCTCGATGCTTTAAAGGAATAGTTTTCTATCTCCAAGGAATACTTCCATCGCGTATGTATTTGCGAACCGCTCCTCCTAAGCTAATGTCATTTCTTACGAGATCCCTTAAACTGCCCTTATAGCGCGTAACACTGCGACAAGGACAATAAAGAGTGGTGTGATAACTCGCGGCTGTGCTCCGAACATTCTCGAGTTTGCGATCATATATAATACTATTAAGTGTGTTATTTATTCTCTACCTGGTCCTTAAGACTCTACAGCGTCTACAAAGAAGTATATGTCGTAACTGGTCTACTATCTAAAGTAATATAACGAGGGTAAGTTGTCAGCTTTTTAAGACATCCTAAAACGTAATAATTATTAATTTTTATTAGATCTTGTTTTAAAAACATCTTAGCTGTTATAAGATTTAATTCTTATTATAATAGTATCCTTATATAAGAATATAATTTTTATCTAGTTATTACTTAATACTAACCACGAGAAACTATTATTCTTGTAAATTAGAAGAGTACTTTAAGAGGGAAATTTTAGAATAACAATGTATTCTATATAAGTTTCCTTCTAAGGAAAACGAAACCTTTAGTGATTATTATTATCTTAGAACATTACTCTTCAGTTGATATTTATAAGGTTAGGAAACATTTTTTGAAGACGAAGGAGGAGGTAGAGTCTAATAGCGATAGTATTTATTTTCCTACTATTAGATGCTTTAGAAAGGGTATGAAAGTATAAGGAGGCTAGCTTATTTTGTTTTTCCTTTAATATGTCTTAAAATTTTAAACTAGACCTGAGAGGATAATTTAGCAGGAGTTTTTACCTAGGAAATAAATACGTGCTGAACAATCTTAGTATTATACTCTAATTAAATAAGAACTAGACTTATAGATAGAACGTTGTCTAAAGAACCTCTTAAACAGCTTATAAGAAAGTCCGCCGCCTCCTCCGACTATGCTTTCTAATCCTTATATAACAGTATATCCTTAAGTAGTATTAAAACAAATTATAAAGCCAAAGCCTTTAGATCTTCTGTCTCGGTATATACTTTATTATACTGGTGTAGATTTATAGCTTTTTAAATAGTTAGTAGTTATAGTATATATAGAGAATAGAGATATTATATCAATCTTTACATTTCTACGAATAGAGAACTGAATACTTACTATCGACATCTTACTATATGAAACTCTATATAATACTAGATATCTAAGCCCGGTTATAATCTATTTTAATTAGCTTCGTTTGTTAAAGATAAGATTAAGAAACTTACTTCTCTTATAATCGTAGCTACCTCCTATTTATAAAGCGGAAAGCGTATAAAATCAAAGTTATCTAAACTAAGTTCTATATATTCTTATATAATAAAGATCTGTTTCTAATAGCTATAAACGTTATAAACTTATATAATATTTAGATGCTGAATTTCGATTATCTTTTTAAGAGCTTGTAAATTTGTTAAATCCTAATATGTCTTTATTATAGCTTTTGAAAAGTTAGTTTCCTTTCGATATATAAGTTTAGAATCTTTTAATAAGATACTAGCAGATATATAATCGTCTAAGGGACTTTTTAACCAAATACTCAATAGTACTTGTAGTCTATTTAGATATCGTATATCTTCTAGAATATTCTTAGACCTATATTGAAAAGATAAATTAGAGCTTTTCTAAGCTCGTTTTAAAAGGTTGAACTGGTTTATAGTAAAGCCTTAGAACTATAAATAAATATAGACATCTAAAATAAAAAATTATAGCGTGTTTATCTTCTAGAAAAAACTATTTAGTTTTCGGTTATTATTTAGTTATAATTTAGAATTTTAAAAATCTATTTAATATTTTTTAGCTTTAAAATATTAAAGTTTTATAGTATTTATTTTAGAACATTTAAAAATCTATTTAAGATAAGAAGAAAGTTAGTATATTTCAAGTAAGTTTATATTTAGATTCTTCTTTAGTATTATAATTTAACGAAGTTATTTATTAAGATTTTAAGAATAAAGAAGAATGGTTTTTATAAAAGTTTCTTAGAAAACGTATACTTAATTAAAATTTAGTTTTAAAACTACTGATTAGTTATAAATACCTAACATGTTACGTTTGATAAATCTAAGATTATAGTAAGAAGTTTAACTACGAAAGATAATAAATACCTTGTTAAAAGATTATATAAAAACGGATATTAACTAAGAAAGATATCTAGGCACCTCGACATACCTCCTGTAGTTAAGTAGATAGATAACTAGTAAACAATTTAACCTCTAAGATCTATATAAAGGTTTTCTCTCTATAAGTATAAAAATGTTCTAAGGTTCATTCGAGCTGAAAATTGATATTCTGATTTCCTATATAACAAAAGTAATAATTCACTACTCTATTTAACCCTGCCTTCTATCTCTATTAGACTTTGTAATTAAATATCCTAAACAGAGAGCGTTAGCTAGGTTAATTAGTAGAGAGAATTTTAAGGTAATAGGCTAATATATGCCTAAGCTATAGAGATCTAATAACAGATATGAAAGTACAGCTAGATTAATTTGAAGCACTAATATAATATATATTAGACTACTAGCAATAGATTGTTTAATAATACTAGCTAGAACGCGTGTCCGCTCTCTAATTTCTAATAGAGACTATAGCATAGAATTTACTACGACGATAAGCTAAAAAAAGCTTAGCTGATAGACTCGCGAGAGAGAAAATAAATTAGTCTCTATATTAAATAAAAGCTTCTAGTATGCCGAGTCAATAGGAAGAGACCTCTCTAGAGAATACAAAGTTGTATAAAGAGAGTTAACTGAAGGATCCCTTAGTAGAAAACCTAAGAAAGCTAGATAACTATTTAAAGCTAGAAGTGTGTTTGAATTATCTAGTATGTCCGGTACTACGTGAGAATAATATAGTTTAGAGCGTAAATAGGCGAGGTATGAGATTTCTTCTAAGGTAGCCGGCGTAGAGAGACTAGAGTAATCTATACCGTTTAAATCCAGGGGAGGCGAAAACTTGAGGCGAGAGAAGCTATTAGTATTAGAATCTAGCTTAGATCGCGAAGAATGGGGTAAGATTCCTTCTAAGAGAAATAGGGTAGAAATTATTATACTAGACTTATCGAGACTAGAGCAATCTATATTATTTGAATCCGAGGAAGGCGAAATATTAAGGTAAGAGGAGCCATCGGTATTAGAATCTAGCTCAGATCGCGAAGAATGAGGTAAGATTCCTTCTAAGGGAAGTAGGGTAGAAATTATTATACTAGACTTATCGAGACTCAAAGCTATCTTAGATAATATAGATAGGGTTAAAGTATACTTCGACTTAATAGATAGAGGTGTTGTTAGAAGACTTAACTAAAGCGCTTTAGAGGAAGTTGAATTGATTTTATAAATTAAGCGATGAAAATCTAATCTTTCCCTATATATTAATAAGTAAGATAAAATAGGTTATTAAGAGGAGTACGACCTTAGAGAGAACGAACTCTTATAAGGCTTTTCGCATCGATAAGGCCTTTTCAGTAGTAGGTTACTCTAATATCGTGAAATTTTATTCCGTGTTATAACATTCCTATTTAATGTCTGCGAAATCTTAGAGAGCGATATACCTTCTATTTTATTATAGAGATATAAGTATAGGTTAATAGAAACTAATTTTTCGTAAATTACTAGATATAATTTATAGAAAGATATAGTTTAAGTTTCTACTTAACATTTCTAACTAGGTTAATTAATATAAGGCTCTTTAAAAATAGAGTCAACTTACGAAAACAAGGTTGCCAAGAATGTTATACTAACTAGATCTGGCAGAATGTATAGGGCTGGAAATAAGGTTACTAAGAGTATTATACTAACTATATCTAGTAGAATAACAGGGCTGGAAATAAGGTTACTAAGAGCGTTGTACGTAAAGGAGCTATATAATCTATAAAAATATCTTTTATTAGGCCCTGTTATAAGATTATTTTAAACATATTCAAAGGGATGTATATAGGATTACTCGGAGCCCGGCTCCCGGAGCGATTTGCTTCTGAAGACCCGAATGTCCGATCTCGCTTTGGCGATAACCTTAATTAAAATAACAACCAGAGACACGAAAAACTCATTTATAATAAGTGTATAACAACAGTAATATAGGCAGGTGCGACAAAAGTAAGAGATCAATACCTCAGATGTTAAATTCATAAATTATAAGAGTAAAACTAATAATATAACTACTCAAATTTAACGTTTTACTAGACTAACTCTTATATTTGAAATCTACCTCGTATTAATATACTCTAATTTATTATACGTTAGATATGTGTCTTCGAAGATATTCTTATATAATCTCTTAACAGTCGCCTGTCTATTTATATATAAAAGTAAAGCCGGGTATCTTTGGAGGCTCTTTAGTATTAATCTATAAGAATGCTTGATTTAGCGACATAGTCTTAATTAAATCTTTAATACCTACGAGAGTTGCTCCTATTCTATCTTAGTATGAAACTCTTAACTGAACTAGAATTCTTAGGGTTTCAACGAATTTTTCTCTATATTAAGATAATCCTCAAAGGTATTAGGAAGCTCGTTGGGTAGTAGAGATAAGGTTATAGTACTCGTCGGTGATAGTAGTAACTCGTCCTCTATCTCCTTTCTTATACGCTGCGAATCCTCCTCGTCTTTCTATTATACAAATTCCTAGAAGTCCTTAATAAAGGATAAGACGACCTAAATATCTACCTAATACATTAGCACGTCTATACATTCCGATGGCCGGATTTCTAAGAGAGTTGACCTATTAAGAGTACTATTAAGATATAGAAGTGACTTAATCAGGATATTAAGGTTTACAATGTCTATAGTCGAGAGAGGCGCACTGGCTATATAATTAGTAGTATATTCAGGTGTCTAAGTTTTTATATTAGCGGAAGTAAAGAAGCTAGGAACGGATGAATAGGAGCTGTCGACTGAGGAATCGGCGACGGGAGGCATTATTTGACTTTGACAAGGCGTGATAATAATTTTCTCGAAAGTTAAGGTCTTTTTCCGATCGCCGGTTACGTTGTTAGAGAAGTTAAATAGCACGACCTAGTGATATAGTTCGCGATTGACGTGCCCTTATACTTACCTCGACAGAGTATATAGCTAGGTTACGTCTTATGTTAGTAGGAAGCCTATAAGCCGCTGAAAAATATATTTAAATACTCGCGTTTCTCTAGTTATTAACCCTTTCTTAGCCTCTATACTTTATTAAATAATCGAAAAGATTATACCTTTCTACTATTCCCGATATCCCTATTATATCAAGTCCCTATATTTAATATTACTATCTACGATACTACTCTAAGACCTGGCGAAAACTATAGAACAGGACAAAAAGCTATTACTACCCTACGATTTAAGGAAAATAATTAAGGAAAAAACTATAGTAGAGATTGAAAGGCTATCGTTAGAAGCAGAAAAACATATACTCAAGTATAAGGATTCAGAGGTTTAAGATATCCTTTAGAGGCGCCCTGGTTACGAATACCTAGTTCAGCTAAGTAGCGGGATATACCGTTGGGTTACTATAATCAATTTCTCCGACCTAAAATTCGCTTAAGAATGTTTGGAAAAACTCTATAACTATGACTTCTAGAAGCAGTAACCGACAATCTCTCTAAAGGTAGTACTGAAACTCTAGCTTGCTTTTAAGAACTTCATAGTTCTATAAGTATATGAAAAGCGAACTTTCAGCGAATATCGAGTTTTATAGAGACCGGGACGGAGAGAGTGGGTTAGGGTAGACCTGTTTCTGAACAGGTTTTTAGCTTAAAAACGTTTAGAGGAACTCGGTTAGGCACGCTAGAAACCAACTTCAGACACTACCGTAGAGCAACATCTAGAGAAGGAACTCGGTATCTAGGTTATAAAGTCAACTTCAGACAAAGAACAACATCTTAGATCGAAGAAGAGAATATTAGTAAAGAAGGATTATAAACCCTCTTTTAGAATAATCAAACGACCTCGGCGAGTATATAGACGAGATTAGAAACTACTTAGAAAGTGAAGATTAAATACTATTTATTTTCATCTATTATAATATGTTCTTAAATCTTTTATATAATCTTAATCTAACTAAACTAACTAAAGTAGTATTCTAATCCTCTACTATATAAGTATTAAATTACTTATTACTTAGTTATTAAGTTGTCGACGCTAATCCTCTATACGTAGTCCTTCTATAAACTTTACTAAACAAGCTTCGATCCTCTGGTCTATGTTAATATTCGATCTTATGCTTTCAGGTAATTCTCTAAGTACTTTCCGTCTTTGTACTTCGCTTACCCTTATCGGTTTAATTCTCTAAAGTCTATCCTTATAAGGCTGGTAGAGGTTCTTCTTAATATAAAAATCACTAATTTCCTTAGTTCCTTTTTTATGTCCTAACATCTTATAAAAAGAGGTTCTAGTTATAAACCTCTTCTCTAATTAATCGGTTTCTTCTAGTATAAACTACATCAGAATATACGCTAGAGAGTTCCTGTCCGTCCCTTCCTCTCCTACCTCGAATCGTCTTAATACTATACTATTAATACTCTGATAATACTCAGCGTCTCGATTAGTATATCTTAGCTGGTAATTCTCTCTTATATCAACCTACTAGTGCTCTAAGAGACCTAAATAACCCTTAGCAGCCTTGTTACTAATTTCATCCTAGGTCTATATCCAAATACGATTTAGGTGATCTCTCTTAACGATAAACTGACAGCTTATTAGAAAGCGTCTCCCTCGGACGTCTTTCCGTTCATAAGGTATCTTCGCTAATATTTGACATCTATCTAGAGTAAAACCGGCTGAAAACATTTACACGTCTAGCTTGTCGATAGCTGGCTTGTCGGTAGTAGCTGGCTTGTCAGTAGTTGGCTTATCGGTAGCTGGCTTATTAGTAGCTGGCTTATCGGTATCTAGCTTATTAGTAGCTGGCTTAGAGAATGGTTTCTTTTTAGAACCACTTGCTGGTTCTGATTCTTTTTTCCTTAAAAATAACCAGCTCTTAGAGTATCCCTTCTTTTCGTTCATCGCTCGAAGTATTATATTATAAGTATCTATTAAATATAATATACTAATATTCTAAGGATTCTTTAATAACTTAGCCGATGATTGCTTTATAAACAGCGTCTAATAATAGTATAGTAGCTAGTTAATTTAATATCTATTATGAAATTATACTAGGATACTATCTTTTTTGTTCTGTTCCTTTGTTTTCTTATTAAAATAAGCTACTTTTTCGTCCGCTTTTTTAGGATTTGCTAGGGGATTTTTTAATATTTTATAAATCTATGGAGTAGCTTCTTTATAGATTGCTTAATACCCTAAGTTTAGTATTAGGAAGTCCTGTTCTTCCTTGTAGTTATTTCTCTCTAAGTTATCGTCTTCGTCCTTTTTATTATAAGATTTATTAGAAGATTTATCAGAGTCGAAAGCGTTGTTATAAAACTCTTAAGTGAATCTTTCTATTACTCTTATAAACTTCCGCGGTACTTTCTTTTCCTTGTTAAACTTAAGCTTCTTTATAGGGTCTGATAGAGTCTGATACGTATTTAAGACCTCTAAAATCTTAGTTAGTATAAAATTATTATACTTAAAGAGTTAACTTACGACGAAAGATCTTTTCAGCTTCTTTTTTCTTTTCCTCTTTCTTATAGTAATTAGAGTAACATAGTAATAACATAGCTTTGTACTGCTTTTTAAAATAAGCAGCTGTGTCGGTTGGTTTTAATAGGAGAATTCTATAAAAATCCTCTTTATATAAACTATTAACTCTTTCTAGAAGTTTATACTATGCTATTCTTTTGTATACTCTTGTTTTTTTCCGTTCGTCTGCTCTCTTCTCTTCCTTATTTATTTCCTTCTTCTTTTTCAGGTTATTTGGTTTATCCGATTTTCCCTTCCTCTCTTTATCTGCTTTCTTCTTACTATTCGGTTTCTCTTTCCTCTCTTTATCCTGTTTCTCCTTCTTTTCATCTGCTTTCTTCTTCCTATTAGGTTTCTCCTTCCTCTCTTTATCTGGTTTCTCCTTATCTGGTTTCTTCTTCTTTTTACTAGGTCTGTTCGTCTCCTTTCTCTGATTCTTCTCCTCCTTATCCTCTCCTTTATCTTCCTTTTTACCTCTTTTCCCCAGCTTACTATTACTATCGCTTAGTTCTATCTCGCCAAATCCCTTCTCTAATAACCTAATATCTTCTATCTCTTTATCCTTCTTTTCGTATTAGTTAATAAGGTCCTGTCTTATCTTCGATTCTCTATCTATTCTATCCCTCTCTTTCTATAGTTATATAATATTTTCGACTTTGTATTTTTTACGCCTTATCTCTTCTTCTTTCTGTCTTTTTTCCGCTTCTTCCTTCTGTTTTTCGTATTCTTCTAAGTCCTTTTGAAGTTATAGTTTCTTCTTATGTTTATTTTCTTTATTACGCTTATTATTATCTAGACTTACGCCTTTACGTTTCTTTAAGGAATTCTCTACTTCAGAGCTGTCTTTAAGTAAATAATAATCGCTAAGGTCTAGATATAACATAGCTTAGAAGGTTATTTATTAAATAAAGAATTATAACAAATAAGAAGAGCGTTAGAGGCGTTTTATAAGTAAACACCTTTTAAAATATCTTATTTAATAAACGCTAACTAAATAGTGCTTCTAAAAAGTCTTTTTAGATTTTAATATTCTTTTCTTATATAGTTTCCTCTTTTGTATAATAATTTCAAGAATTAAAAAAATCATATTTTACTTTATTCTTCTATCTCTCTTTAGCCTTATTCAAGGTTAATTTATAGATTCTAAAACAGATCTATGTTCTTAAAACTCAACGCTAAGTACCTACGCAAAGGCAACGATAAACGTTGGGTCTAACCTCTTTAATATTAGTAGAGTACTCGATCTTATAAGTATTATAGTTTTGAAAACCTATATACTTATATTAACAGAGGTATTATCGAGTCAGAAGGAGATTAATTCAACTAGTATACGAGATATTACGTTAGTAGTATTAAGTTAGAAAGATATTAATTCAACAAGTATCGGAGGTAGTATAATAAAAACAACTACTATTAGATTACTATCATCGAGTACTCAGGGTTCTCCGACGAGTAATCTCACTACATTCACAAGTAAAGGAACTAGAGACGATTTTATATTATCGGATTATTTACTACTCTTACTTAGCCTAGTACAGATAGGAATTATCTAAAGCTTTTATAATATAATATATATAGCTTAGTCTAGAAAGAAATCAATATCTATTATAAATAAAAAAGACCGTTAGCATATACTAGCTTTACAGGTATTACCACCGGAAAATAGATTTAATTTAATATAGTAAATAACGCCTAAGAAGAGAAAAGAGTATAAGACACTCGAAGCAGGTATAAGCTTTAATAGTTGGAATCTGAATCCGATCCTACATCTGCCTTTGCTATCTTAAACAAATCTACAAATTGATATTAATCTCCGTTTTTAAACTTAAGAAGGTACTCTATTCCCGTCTTTAATATTGAATTTTATAATCCACTTCTTACCGCTTATCATTCGCATTTTATATAGTTCGAATATATAAGAGTAGCCGCGATAATATCCGATATAGATAGTATTATACCGCGTACTATAGAGTATAAACTCTGGAAATTTATAGCGTATATAAAGAGGCCGGAATCGCTATACGTTTTTAGTAAACACGATCGTCAGAGCAGGAGCGGCGGCTAGCGTAAGAGCTAGAAATTAGTTGATAGTTATAAGGCCCCGGTATATTATAGCATTAGTCTAGTAGGAGTACATCTAACTATAACGTAGTCGCTTAAATAAAAAGGTAATTATTAGAGATCTAGTCTTAAGGTAAACATATTTCAGAAAGCGGTGGTATAACTTATACGAATAACTAACGAGAATAAGCGAGGTAGACGACATCTATAGTAATATATAAGCGGCTAATCCCCAAAGCTACACTAGCAACCTATCCCTAATTTCCTAAATAAAATTTTAGCTCTTACGAATTATACTTCTCCGTTTACTTCGAGAAACCGACTACCTCAAAAGCCTAAAGAGTATATGTTTAAAACTATACACTATACTACGCTACCTTTACTAATTTTCAATAAGAATAGTAGCTTAGAAAAAATACCAATAGACGAAAAAGCCTTAGATAATCAAATATTATCTAGTAAGGACGTCTCTCTTAAAGATTATAGAATAGTGGTTTATAAAACGTTAGAAGGAGGGAAAAGATATATAATCCTATGTAAATTTGTCCTCTTTAATAAGAAGCAGTATAGAAGAGAAAAGAAGCAGTGTACTCGCCGTTTAACGAAGAGTTAGAGCTAAACAAGGGAGAGGGGGGGGAAGCAGCAGAAGAAAGGGAAAAGAAGTAGTATACTAGTATACTTTATTTATTTTCAGAATTAGCTAAATAAGAGCTAGATTAGTCAATGTCTAAATATAACGTAAGATACTATTTATATTTATACCTAGTACTGAATTTATACTAGCCCGGTATTTAACCGATTTTACACTAGTATATTAATATTAGCACTGAATTTATACTTGCCCGGTATTTATATAACCGATTTTACACTAGTATATTTATACTAGCACTGAATTTATACTAGCCTGGTATTTATATAACCGATTTTACGCTAGTATATTTATGCTAGTACTGAATTTATACTAGCCTAGTATTTATATAACCGATTTTACACTAGTATATTTATACTAGCACTGAATTTATACTAGCCCGGTATTTATATAACCGATTTTACACTAGTATATTAATATTAGCACTGAATTTATACTAGCCCGGTATTTATATAACCGATTTTACACTAGTATATTTATACTAGCTAAGTATTTATACTAGCCAAGTATTTATACTAGCTAAGTATTTATACTAGCTAAGTATTTATACTAGCCCTGAATTTATACTCGCCTGGTATTATACTAGCACTGCTTTTAGCAGAAAAAAGAAAAGAAAATATTCCGTCTAAAAACGCCTTCGTTTATTACTATTTAAGAAGGAATTACCTCTTTTCCGTTTTATATAATCAGATGTCCCAAAGTAAGCGTTAAGTTCTTAAGCAGCTATAAGAGAATTGATATAGAAAGGAGAACCACTTATACTATATAGCTTTGAAAGTCCTTCTTATAGTTAAACGACTATCTTACACTCTTTGCTAGCTAGGCTAAAGCTAACACGCTTTATAAATTCACCTTCTCGAATAAAAGTACTATTAGTTATTAAACCTAAGAGTTTATTCTAAAGAAGGAACTTTGCTCTTATCGATTCTGTGGTTATTCGGTTAAGAAGAGCTCGAAGAGCAGTGCTGTTCCTTTGTAAACGACAGATGATAGCTCTAGTACATTTATAAAGACTATGATAATTCTTGCTCGGAAGAGTCTTAAGCTTAAATAAAAAATATTCAGTAATAATACACTGTGCTAGCCTGTCTATCTCTTTTAATTCAAGAGTTGCTAACTGTATAGCTGTCTTAAGTTTAGGCATTTTCGTTATATCATTCAATTAAGGCTCTGGTCTATTAAATTCTATATTAAATCGAAAGTACTACTCCCTACTCCCTTGTTTTTGACGGCTTCTGAACTTATAGCCTATAGTACTACTTATAGTAAGAAAAAATAACCTTAGAAGCCGAGGGATAAAGCTATCTCTTAGAATTCCTCGGGCAGGTCCTATACGTAGCTCTTCCTCAGCTCGTTGGAAACCGGTCCTAAGAGATACTATAAGACTTGGTTCATCCGCGAATGGATATATTATAGCAACCTCTTAAAGCGTAAGACTCCCTAGATCGTTTTGTCGTAAGCCGCCGTCTTGAAAAGTTCTAACACCTGAGATATACTTCGGCTTAAAAAATCTTATATTTTATTAGCTAAAAGATTTAGATTAGAAGAAAAAGCCTTATAATAGTGCCGCTAACCCGCATCTTACGCTATATATAGTTAGTATTTTACTATATTTATAAATTATACTTCTTACACTTTCTAAAGAGGAACTCTTCCTAAGTTATCTTTTAGTCGTAAGATATAATATTCTAGTTAGTTAGCGTTAATACCTTATGTTTACTTTTCTTTTTTATCTTAACTTAAGTAAACGAGCTTACTATAATTCTTCGGTCTATCCCCGATTCTATTATAATTTGTAAAGACACATGTCGTCGTATTATAAATTGTTATTACTAGAATACTAATCCGCGAACCGATAGCTGTCGCCTTAGAACAATCGATTATACTACGGTTATTCCTAAATGTTTCCTTAAGTACTGTTTCTAGATTTTAAGACGAATAACGACTGTCGGAGAAATATAACAAGAGCAGATCAAGTAGTCTAGAAAGAATAGGGATTCTAAAGGAACAGCGGGCCTTAAACGACAAGGTAGCTAGCTTCTCGAAATGTTAAATACATCGGCTAACTAACCAACCGTTAATATATAAGGCTAAAGCAATAATACTACCTATATACGTTAGTTGATATAACTTAACCTTTTAATACGTAACTTACTAGAGCTGGTTCTAAATATAGTATTAAAATTTGCTTAGATAGAGTATAGTAGGTTAATTTTGTTTTCTAGTACCTGGAGATATTAGAGTATTACAAGCCCTCGAACGCTACCTCCGTCTAGAGTTAATATACAAATACTTACTATCTTAGGTAAGATTCGAACTTTAACCTCACCTGTTTCTCGTCGATAGAAAAGACAGTTTTCAATTTCAAAAAGCCAGGGATTATTCTTATTCCTTTTCCTAAAAACCTAAACGCAATTATTATATATATAGTATATATAAGGAAGTCTATATTACAGCCTCCTTCTTAGACAGATAAGGCAGGTGTCGTTAGAGTAAATTAATAACTATATATAGAGAAAGGTTAAGAGGAGTTGTTAGTATAACTCTAGAGAAGTTATAGAAACGTAATCTAACTCTTTAAACATGTCGACGAAGCTTTCCTCGACTATTACTAAGAATCTTAACAGGAGGAACATATGTGTTAAGCCTTTATAAGCAAATACACCAGCTCTACAGGCTTAGAAACATAGGCCTTTATAAATCTCGCGAAAGATATCGACTACGTGAAATCCTATAAGATGTTAGAGATTAAGTTTTAGATCTAGAGTTCTACCTACGATATATATCTAGGGGGTAATTATCTAATAAAAAACTCGACGCTATCAGCGGAATTACAAAAGCAACTAGTTCTTCCGAAGTTTAAATCTTAGATAAAAATATAGTAAGATGATTTCTTAAGTCCGCTGCTAGTAGGTTATAGCAGCGGGAAGAATCGATAAAGTTAAAAGTTACCTTTAGACTCACGGTTGTAAAGTAATTATAGGCGTGTTTTAGAAAGACGGAGAAGTAGAGCGCTGAGAATAAAACTCTAGACTGTTCTCTAGCTAGACGCACTTGATCGGATTCACTTATCAAACACTCTCGGATTATTCTATACTATATTTGAGAAGACATGAATTAAGAGTATAAATATAAGACTCTAATACTAGAGAAGTAGCTGTAGATATCTTGTCTAGTTTTAGAAGAAAGTATATCTAAGAATTTATTCAAATCAAGGCTTTCAGAAGCGTTTAATAAGGCTGTTTTAATAACAATTATAATACGTGAATACGTAGTTGTAGAGAGTATTAATAGCTGGCTAGACTCTAACTATGTTATAACTCGCTTAGTAATTAGTTCAAGCCTATCAAAATCGGCAGCAAAAATGTAATATACATCTATAAAAGGAGAGAGAAATTGAAAAAACAGATTATTAGCAGTACTAAGAAGGCTCATTTCATCCCCTGCTCCTGATAAGGTTTAAGTAAAGTTTTCATAACATTTGCTATTCTAAGAGAGTCTACTAGTCTTAATATTAGCTAGGAAATCACCTTCGGCAAATAGAATTAGCCTATTACTAAAGGATATCGAGTTATCTAGATAAAGTTATATATTACTACGTCCTTATTTAGAATTCGTTCTCCTTCTTAAAGAATTAAGCTCTTCTATAACTATATTCTTCCGAGCACCTCTAATAAGAACAAAAAGACTAGGCTTTTGAAATTCATAAAATAGAAGCTCTTCAAGTAGTGTCTACGCTCGATCAGAATAAGTAAAACGAACTTCGTTATATTCTATATTTAGACTCAGCTAGTAAGTATAATTACAATATCGCATCTTAAAGTAGCGTTGTAAGAGAAGAAGGAAGGAGAGAATCAAAGTATTATAAGTAGATTCTTATTCTATAGTTGATAAATAATTATTAAATAGTTATTAAAAGTTAAAATAGTTAGCGAAAATTAATTAATATACTCTTTAGAAAATAAGAGACTAATTAAGGATATATATACTATATTAAGTTAACTACTCTACGACTTGTTTCTTAAGTATATCTTTTAAATAATACACTTATGTTCTCTTTATAAGCGACCACGGTCACGTTCCTATCATAAGCGACATATCGGTCTTCAAAGTCTAGAATCTATAGTTTATACTCGATGTATTTATAAGCAGAGACACTCTATACCTACTTAGACAGTTCGATATAAAGTCCACTATTATTATTATTATATAAATAAGCATAATAATAAGTTAAATTAAAAAGAGACAGAGAAATTAGATATTACTAAGTTACTAAGTTAAAGTAGCCGGGGTATAAGTGAGTTAATAGAAGACAAACCTTCTTCTGTTAATATCTTAGGAAAGCCTATTTTAAAACGAATCTTTTATACTAGATAAATTTATTAAATATATTTTTAACCTTCATATAAACTCAGTCTTAAATATATTTTTAGAATAACGTGGTTTATCACCGAGTCGGTAATTTTCCTCTATATTCCACTCTATTAAGTTTAACACGCGTTTTCTCAACTACTATAAATAGAAGTTTATACCAAAGAAGCTCGAATAATCCTAGCCCTTAAAGCTATTCGTTTATCTAAAAAGATTAACCCTTTAGCTGCAGCAAAGCTTTATAGAGTACCTAGATCTATACTCTTAGACAAAATAGCCGGCCGAACTCCTTAAAACGAAATCCGACCTAACTATATCAAGTTATCTAAGATAGAAGAGGAAGTAATTATTCAGAATA
>JAPZOX010001006.1:0-18793 GCA_037952655.1 Hymenoscyphus sp. LP001
TATTCTATTATTAAGTATAGAATAAGGTATTCCGTAGATCTTTATAGCTTTCTATCGACTTAGCTTTTTAGATATTCGAATTATCTTAATAGCTAGAATAACGTTTAATTCTTTAGTAATAATAGACATAGTAGAAGGTTAAAAAAACGTGTATTAAAGTTAGAGAGTAGGATTTCAGAAAAATTAATCGAGGTTCTAATATAACCGAGGTTCTAATAAACCACGTTATTAATAATCAACTCGCTTATATTTAGATCTCGAAAATTAAGAGGTTATATAAAGAACTTATAAAGGACTTATAGTTTATAGCTAAAAGAAACGCGTACTACTATAATAAACGACGTAGTTAGAAGCTAATACTAAAAGAGAGAGATAAAGTCTACTTAGTATAAAAGAATATTAATATAAAAAGACTAAGTAATAAACTAGACTATAAAAAACTTAGACTATTTAAAATTAAATATATTAAAGAATCTTTAAATTATAAATTAGTACTACTAAGAACTATAAACATCTACCTAGTATTCTATATATTCTTACTTAAACTAGTACTACTAGGAGTACTACTAGCCTTAATTATAGAAATTCAACTAGTAAACCTAAACGCCGAGTATAAAGTCGAAAGGATTCTTAACTATAGACTTATTAGAGGACAGGTTAAGTACTTGATTAAATAGTTAGATTACTTATATTTAGAAAATACTTAGAAACCTAGAAAAAATATTAACTATTACTTAGAGGATCTTAAGAAGTTCTACTATTAAAACCTAGGGTTATCTATATCTCGTATTTAGAAGGAAAAGACTTAAGAAGAGCTAGGTTAAGATCTAGGTCGAAGACGGGGTTAGAACTAGAAAGAGTAGCTAGCCTAGTAGTCTCTCTTTCTCTATACTTCTTCTTCTTCTATTCCTTCTTATCTTTTCTCTCCTTCTTCTCTCTCTACTCTAGCTTAGCTATAGAGTTTAGACTAGAGCGAATTAACTACTATTCTCGCTTATTAAGCTAGCGCTATAGTTTCTATAAACGAAGAACCTTAGCAGCCGTCTCTTATTAGAACTACTAGGCCCGTTCTTCTTCGTCTCTTAATTTCCGCCGCTACTAGTTAATCAAAGACTAGTTAGAAAGTGAAGACATTCGATTTCGCGACTTAATATCGTAGGATTTCTTCTACCTTATATAATTAGAACATTTATTAGTCTCCGAAGCTAAGACTATAGCTACGTACTTTCGTCTAGAACGTTCGTATCGAGTATAAGATACTATCTCTTCGCTAGATCTATTAATACACTTTACTAGTTTAATCTAGCGTTTATAGTCGTAAGTATAGATAGTGTTTATATTAAAATCGGAAGAGCCGACGGCTCTTTAATAATATTTCCTAGACTATACTTAAGCGTAGAGACACGCTAGTCTAAGAAGAGGATAGTGTTATAAATCACGTTTTACGTAGTAAGTAGTCTAGATAGCGCTCTAATAGAATAAAGTACAACGTCTAGGAAATAGAAGGTAATATAGAAGAGAATCTATAGTATAGAGACATTTAAGGATTCTAGAATCTTACTATTAGAAGTTAGGTATAATTACGTAATAAGCAAGTAAGCGACATAGCCGACGAGTCGACTATAATAGCTAGGAAGTGTAAAGGTTCTATATAGGACTAGTATATCTATTATTAGATAGAAGCTTCGTACTTAACTTTAGTTATTAATCTTATTATCTTATTTAATATCTTTAATATAAGTAACGAGTTCGCTTCTAAGTAAATAACCCGGCGTATCTATACTTCTTATCTATATACTAACCTTCGAGACTTAGTTATCTTTGTTTAGTTTATTTAAGTTTCGTTATACTTATCTTATATTAGACGATTCTAATCCTTTATAGCTTATTTTAATCTATATAGACTTCGAAGTACTTACTAGACTATTCCTTTTAGTAATTTAATCTCTTAAGATAGATCTAGAAATATTCGTTCCTTTAAGTATAACTCTATAAATACGTTCTTAATATCGAATTAGTAGTATTCTAAGTTCTTAAGTATAACAGTCGTAAGAAATAAGCGAAGCGTATCTATTTAGACTATAGAAGCGATGGTTTTATTAAAGTCTTTCTTTTAAATTTAGTTAAAACCTCTTACTACTAGTCGAGTCTTAAATCTCTCGATCGACTCGTCTTTAAGTATCTTTATTATAAATACCTATTTATATAATACTTAGTTAGCGCCTTCTAGTAGAATAACTTCTTAGAACGTATTATTTATATAGAGTACTAGTAATTCTTTAGCTATTATAGCCTTCTATCGCTTTCTATAAATAGAATCGTCTACTACGTCTTAATATAATTAAGAAACGTAGATACTATAAATCACTTCTACTAGAAAAGCTAACTTAATATAAAGAAGAACCTCGAGCTTGTTTACAGCTATATTATCTTTGCTTATTATCTATATAATTATCGCTTAAACTCGCTTAACGTCTAGACTTTCTACTAGGTCTATCTTAGCTCGTCTTTTTATATCTCTAGTAAAATATACTAGTACTAGTAGTAGTAACGTAGCTTAGGTCTCTAGTTCGCTAATATTATTCTCTTCTTCGATAGTTAGTTATATTTTAGCTAAGGATTAGAATTATAACGATATTAATAAATTTCAACTTCTCGATCGCTTTCGTCTCTTTCGTCTCTTAGTCTTTTCTAGTTCTAATAACTAAATAGACTCTTCAGTTTATAGTCTAGCTTCCTTATCTTTTATATCTTCTATTTCTTTCTTAGTAAATATAGAAATATTTAGAGAGAGTATAAATTCAGAGACTATAACTTATATAGTTATTAAACTCGTAGATATATTCTTAACTAGTTCTCGTATCTTTAGAAAGCGTTTATAAAGCTTTCTATTCTTTATTACGTTTATTATTCTTCAAGAACCGCTGGTATAGTTTTAAAGCTTTAGCTTAACTTCTTCTCTCTTTAATCTTTTATTAATACTTATAACGCTTATAATAATCGTACTCCCTCGTTTAGAAGAGTAAACTCTAAAATGTTTAGTTATTTACTCTAAGTATTCTATAAAAATACTAACTTATCTAGAGTTTACTAGCTTATTACGTCTTTCTCTAGTAGAGATTATCTTTCGATCGACGTAATCGTAGTATTTACTTCTCTATTATTAGATATAGCTTATACTTAGAACTTTCGTAGTAAATACCTCTATTAGGCTTATCTTCTTACTATTAATCACAGGTCTATAATCGGTTTGATTTTATAAGTATACGTCTATTTCTATAGCTTCGTTCTAGAATTCTATTAGAAGATCAGCTTAGTTAAGTAAAGCTCTTATACTTACCTTAGTAGTTTAGATAGCTCTCTTAGCTAGTCTATTCTAATATAATAAAGTAATAATAGTAGATTATTCTTTAACACCTATATTAACTTACTATTCCTTAATAGCTTTTAAGAGTTCTAGTATATTATCGTTCGTATATATAGAGCAAAGTTAGCTACTCTATCTACTTAAATAGACCTTAAGCGAGAAGGTTACGTAGAGTGCTATTTACTCTAATTATACCGATATTATTAGTTTAGGTACTTTTAATCTTCTTATTAGTCTAGTTCTTAATATAGATTTTCTAGTATAGAAGTGTCTTATATACCTCGTCTTTTATCTTTAGTAAAAATACCTAGTTCTATTAAGAGAACGTATTAATAATTAATAAGATCTATTAATTTTCTTATATTATAATTAGAAAAGAGCTAGTAATATTAAACTAGATTAAGCCTAGTATTATCTCTATCTATTTAGCTAGTTTCTTTAAGAAATTGTTTTAAAGCTTAGTAAGTATATATATTTTATAGATATTTAAGTCTTTTAAGATTTTAATTCTCTTTTAAAGTATAGTAATATAGTATAAGTTTATAATCTTCTTTAGACTAAGATATATAAATCTCTAGTAATACTTAAGATACTAATCTATATTAGTTTCTATTATAGCTTTATTATTAGATTTATAGTAGTAATTACTCTCTACTACCTCTTTAGTAATTAAGACAGTTTTCTTATATCTATTTATAACGTTTATAATAATATAAAGACTGTCTTATATTTTAGAGCTAACTAGCTTCTAATCTCTATTTATTAGATATATCTTTCTATAATTACCTACGAATTTAAGTCTAGAAATAGACTAACATAGCTGTCGAACTAATAGTAAGTTAATACTAAGTTTTAGAATATAGAGAACGTTTAATAAGAATATTAAAGAGCTGTTCTTATATACTAGTCTCGTATCTTCTATCTAATTATATTTTAGTTCTCTCTTTTTAATCTTTACTTATATAGGCTTGATTTTCTTTAAGAATCTAAAGATAGAGAATTAGTTAGATATATAAGAGGATACGCTAGTATCGACTAGCTACGAGGAGAGGTCGGCCTTACTAATACTTAATACTAAGAGTATAATACTCTCGACGCTTTACTTACTATCTATAGAATCTTCGGTTTTAGACTTCTTAGGCTTTATAATATAACCCTTAGTTTTAGTTAAGTAACGCTTAGACGATTAATAATTCTTTTTAACTCTTAATTCGTTTATCTTAGAGTACTTCTTATCGTTATATTCTCGAAGAAGTAGTTAGACGCGAGACAGCCTAGTATAGTCTTAAACAAGATAGTTCTTTTTATATAAGAGATATATAATATTATATTACTTATAATAAGTTTTAGAAGAAGTAGATTCTTAGCTACTACGTCGACGTTAGTAAGGTAGAATATATCTACTATCTTATATAAGATAGACTAATTCTTTAGTTCTCTTAATATTATTATCTTCTTTCTCTTACTTCTTAATCTCGTATAAAGTCTTTAGCTTCTTATTAATAGTTACTATTAATTAATACTTTAAGACATCGATAGTAGCTTTAAATTAGATAGATATCTTTTAAGTAAATAGTAAGAAGAGTACTTCGTCTAGGTATACGTTCTTTATAACTAAATTAGCTATAATTAGCTTTCGACAGTAGTTCTTTAGCTTTATCTAGTAGGAATCGATTCCTAGTTTAGTATCGTATTCGAAGCTTATATTTATTTATTTATTTATTTATTTCTATTTAACGTTAAGCGGAGAATAGCTCGTATAGGCTAAATTTTAAAAGTGTTCTAAAAGAGAGCAAATAATACTAGAGAGGTACTCTAGGCTATAGAGATAGTAAACGAGTAAGCTAATTTATAAGAGATAGTTTAAAAAGAAGCTCTACTTTCGAAACAACTCTTGTTTTTAATTAGTTTATAGAATCAGAGAAAGATAAAGAAGATATATAAGTAAAGAGAAAAGAAAGGAAAAGAGAGTTAAGCTATCTTAAAGGATAGATTTTCGTAAAGAACTTGGTTTTAGCGTAGATCTTGCTAAAGAGTTCCTCGTAGCTAGGTCTGAAAAGAAGTTAAGGGTTTCCCTCCGCCTTAGCTAATAGCCTTAGGTCTTTGTTATTTGCTAGCCTATAGTAGAGTAGGTAGAATTGTGTTTTCGCTCTTTTATACTTATAATTTCTTAATTCTAGTAATATATTAAGATAGAAGAAGTAGAGGTAATATACTATAAAGTCTCTATATCTAGTTTAAGTTATAACTAGCTAAGCTAGGACCTCTCTTAGTAGTTAGAGAGTCTTAGGTTTTAAGAGCTAGGAAGTAAGTCCTAGTTTTTTATAGGTGTTTAGAAGTGTTAGTTACTAGAGCTAGTTTATAAGCTTGATTCTTATCTCTTTAACCTCTCTTTTAAGTATAGTAGTATAGAGTAAAGAAGAGGAACTAGGAGAGGTTAATCGAGCCGCTTTTCTTACAGCTTTGTCGGCTATCTTATTACCGCGGATTCCTATATAACTAGAGTACTACCTTGTCTAAATCTTCCCCGGGTATAGTTAAGTAAAGCTAAATACCTTATTAAAGGTTTCTTATAACGTGTTATAAGACCGATAGGTCAGTTGTAATATAGCTTCGAGGTTATCGAGGTAAATCTAACACTTCGTAGCCGAGGCCTAAAAAGAGGATTTAAGAGTAAGCTTAAGCCTATATAAGGCGGCTCTAGCTTCTGTATCGTATATTTCTAAGGTTTTACTAAAAGAGAAGAGCTTAGTATTTAAAATAACCCCTTCTCTTATAAGATATACGCCTCTACTAGTGTTTTTATTATCTAAGTAAGAGCCGTCGGTAAATATAACTAAATCCGTAGGCGGAACAGAGGTAAGGAATTCAAGGAATTCAGCTTTATAAGAGTCTTTATTACCGCTAGAGCTCGGGCCTACTATCTTAAAAAGGCGGGCTTAGTAGTTAAACCCTCTGTTCTATAGAGGGTCTTAAATTAGGTCGATTTCTTAAGAGAGAGAAAGAGGTTTAAAAGAGTAGTAAATAAGTCTAGCTTTTAAGCAAGGGTTATTTATATAACGTTTAAGCGAGTATACTAAGTCGAGCTACCGAGTTCTAGCCTCGAAAGCTTCGCTTCTTACTATAAGAGTAATTTTAGTAGCTAGAAGGCTAGATTCTATAAGAAGTGTTAAGGTAGAGATGGTTTTATAGACTAGAAGGATAATTCTAGCGTACTTTACTACTACTCTGTCTAAGAGAGTTAGATAGCGGCCGATCTAGTTATTTATAGTATCTACTTAGTCTGTTTTCTCTCTCGTTCGTCTAGAGTACTAGGTCTCGTTTCTAAAGTAGGCGATCGAGAGGATATAAGTAGTAACAGCTTACTTAAGTAGGTATAGAGGAGATCCTCTTATTATATTCGTTGTTCCTTTAAGAGTATTAGCTATAAGTATAGTCTTACTAGCTATTCTTTTAACATAACTATAAAAGGTAAGACAGGGGTTAAAGAAGATGCTAAGCTACTAGAGTTCCTATATAAGCTCTATTGTCTTTCCTTTAACTACAATAGCAGAGGGGGGGCAGATGCTTCTCCCTCTTTGTTTCCTTTTATAAGAGAAGTAGATAAGTTCTGATTTTTCAACGTTAAAGGTAATACCCTCGTCTATGCCTTACTTAAGTACGCTTACTACCTGCTTTGCCAGGTCCTTGACATTCCCTGCCTTTAAAGGCCTAAAAGTAAGTAATCTAATATCGTCAGCGTAGCTAAATCTCTGTACTACTAGAAGAGAGCTAACTCCTAATCTAAAGAGGGGCTGGATATAGAGTATAAAGAGGATCGGTGAGATAGGCGAGCCTTGTAGAAGGCTATACTAAAGCGGGGTAGCGTCGCCTACTTCTCTATTAAGCTTTACTTTTACTAATCTATTAGTTAAGAAAGAGGAGACCTATTCTACGAAGTAATATAGCTATTCTTACTCTCTTAACCTTTTAATTAGACGGCTAGGGAGTACTACGTTAAAGGCGCTCTTAATATCGAGTATAAGAAGAGAGGCTTCCTATCTATCTATAAGAGCTAACTTAATATCGAAGGTAAGACAGGTAGTAAGGTCTATAACAGCTCTTAAAGAGAGAGCCTCGAACTAGTTATACTCTAGAATAGTATACTTAATAGCTATCTAAGAGACTCGCTTTGCTAGAAGCCTTTTAAGCCCTTTTCTAAGGACCGAGAGCAGAGTAATTAGGCGATATACTCGAGAGGAAGACTTGTCTTTCTTATTAGGTTTTAGGATAATAGCGACGATAGCGGAGTAGAAGATCTTTAAGTAGAAGCCTGTCTCTATATAGCCTTTGAATAGAGAGAGAGCAAGGTTCGAGATCTATAGCTAGGCTACTTTAAAGACCTCTGTTACTAGCTCGTCTTCTCCTAGTATAGTTAAGGCTTTGCTAAGGACCGATTCCTCGACCTCGTATAAAGTAAGGTCTGCTTATAGAAGAGACTAGGTAGAGGTAGTTAGAGTATTAAATAGTATATTCTTAACTTCGGCCTTATTTATAAGTAGCTCTTATACTAGAATCTTCTGCTTCTCTTAAGTAGTAAAGCCTAATTAGCTTACTAAGTCTTTTAAAGAGAGAGACTTATAAATCCCGGTGCTCTAGTACTACTTATAAATCTTAAAAACGTCTTTGCTTATCGTAGTCTTATTAATTAGACTATAGAAGTGTTCTCTTTTTATCTTCCGGATTTCCTATCTTAGACTCTTACGAAGAGTCTTTAAGATCTATAGATTCGCGTTAAGCCTTTATACCTGCCTTGCCTCGGTAGCCGCTGTCTAACACTTCTTATTCTACTAGAGGTGTCTGAATCCGTACCCGAGCCCTCGCTTAGTACTGCTAAGGTATATACTATATACGCTCTCGGTAATAAATCCTACTAGAGCTTCTAGCGATTCAGTGTTTAGTTGTTCCGTAAGTTCGTATAGCTATTATATTTTAAGCTTACTTTATAAGATTGTCTTAAAGGTTTTAACGTTAAGTATACTAAGTTTTAAGAACAGGTCCTTCTTAGTTAGGTTTCCTATACACGGAAGTCGAGTAAGGAGTAGGAGGTAGTTAGAGCTATACTCGAAAGTAAGGTCTACCTCGGTATACGCCTCTCTCTAGTATAGGTTACTAAAGTAAAAGGCTAGGTCGAGGGTATTACTAAGGTTATACGTTTACGTCTTAGAGAGAGTAGAGAGTTATAGCTCTTTATTCTCTATCTAGTTAATAAGCAGAGACGTCTATATACTTTCCTAGCTAAGAAAGTCCGGTTACTAGAGCTAGCTCTTTAGATTTAAGTCGCCGGCTATAAGAATATTCGTTATAAGAATATGTTATAAGCTAAGAACGTGGTTAATAGCCTCTCTAGCGCCCTTAGTACCTAGAGGAGCGTTATACACGTTAAGGATATATAGAGAGAGGTCTTAAGAGAGCGTAATCTCGATATAAATAAGGTCCCGGTATTTAAGCGAGAGTACGATCGGTGATTATTAACTTAAGAGAATACTCGCTTCTTTTTATATAAATATAAGTACTCTAGGAGAGTCGTCGTTCTAGTCGTATATAGGTATAAAGCAGGTATAGTTTAGATAGCGTCTTATAATCTAATAGCTAATCTCCTTTTAGTAAACGTATAGTTCTTAGATAAGAACTATATCTACTCGTCTAGAGTAAGCTAGCTGAAGTACTAGCTCCTAGTATTTACTAGACTTATATATATTAATTTATAAGACTTAAAGACAGTGTTATTTAAAAGAACCTTATCTACTTATAAAGGAGAGGTATAAGAGTCTAGGCTTCCTAGTTAAGAAGAAAGGTTCGAAAGCGAAGAAGAGGAGTTTGTAAAAGCCTCCTCGCTTAGTTATATTATTTTTAAGAGAGAGGTAGAGGTAGTAGAATAGTTTATTTCAGTGTCTACGTTACTATAAGACGAGTCTTCCTCTTTTCTTAGACGAATCTCGTTATATACTTATTATATAGATCTCTTATTCTCTATTAAAGGCGGGGGTCTAGAGGCTCTTAGTCGGAGTTGACACGTAGGGTCGTCTAAGGCGTAAGAGCCGTTATAGTATAGGTATTTTAATTTATATTAAGAGTGCTTTATACACCTTAGATAGACGGCTTCCGAGTGTTTCGTACTACTATATAAGCGGCATCGTTGATTTTTACTACAGTTCCGTAAGTTGTACCACTTCTAGTATTTTAAGTACTGAATTACAGTAGAGATTTTAGGAAAACGCTTAAGAAAGACTCTACTGCCTAAGAGTAACGTTATGTCTAGGATAGCGAAGAGTGCTCTTACGTCCTCTTTCTTAAAGAAGGCGATCTAGGTAGTATAAAACAGCTCGTTCGAGAGAGAGCTAGCAGCTATATTAACTTTTGTAGATACTATTCCGATTCGCTTCTTTATTACTATAGCTACTACTTCGGCTATAGTAGAGATAAGAGTTAATATAATCGCTTCTTCTTTGCTAATCTACACAGTTTCTATATTTCGAGGTATATCTGTTATATAATATACTACCTAGTCTTATAAGACCTCTATTCTAGCTATAGTAAATAGGGTTTGAATATAAGCTCTCTTTATTATTAAAAGAGTGTCTAGAGCTTCTTTATCTTTTAAAACAATAGCGAAACCAGATTTGACCGAGAGTACTTTATATACTAGCTCTTTATAGTCTATTTTTAGGTTATAAAGTATAAGAAAGATAGCTTAGATAGAGTGATTTCTATTAAAGGAGTCTAGAGATAGTCGAATAAAGACTCTAAGATTAGATTTAGCTAGAGATCTCTTATTCTTCTATTTAGTAGAAGAGAGAGACAGAGTTATTATTATTATTATTATTAAAGAACTTATAGTTTTAGGTTCGTTTTTAGACGCTAAGGTATTCCTTATAGTCTATACGTATGAAATTTTCCTTATAGGATCTAAGAAGAGAGTAAGAGTTATAGAAGGCGTAGAGGCGTCTCTATACTCTAGGTAAGTGTTAAGAGCTAAAGGTAGAGGAGGTAAAGTCTCTTTAGTAAATACTTAGTAGAAAGCAAGGCTAAGGTCGGCTACTTAAGTATAAAAGGTCTAGAGAAAGAGCAAAAGTTCTAGAGAGATACTATCGAGAGTAGTACTTAGGTAGTAGTCTATAGCTTCTCTAATCTCTCTAAAGAAGGTTTAGGCTATAGTACTACGTTTAAGAGCTCTGGTAGTTTTAGAAACGAAGTGTTATTAGATATTCAGAATAGAGAGAATCGGGCGAGCCTTCTCTCTTCTTATACCTCTTCTTAGAAGTATAGGCGAGGACGGAGGCTCTTCTAAGAGAGACTCTATAGAAGGAATTTAGCTTATTAAGCAGAAGCAAGAGAAATTAAGCGTTTTAGAATAAAAAATTCAATCTACGAAAAAAGATATATACGTGAATAGAATTCGAAGCTTATAATAGTAGCGATATATAAATTAGTAGCGGCCTCGTTCGTCTTACTATATTTAATTTTAATTATAGTCTAGAGATTTATTATAGTATTATATTTATCTATATAAGCTTAGTTATCTTTACTAAGGGATTTAAGTATAAAGTCGATTACTTTAGCTTTATTCTTAGTATATTTCTTATGTTTTTTAGTATACTATAATCTATTACTCTATTTTAAAAAACTACTAGTAAGCTTATTAATATTACTACTACTACTAGCTTCTAATATAGAGGTAGATTCTAGGTTAACTTTAGTTACTTTAGGATTCTTAATAAATATATAGTCGAATTCAGTCTTCTTTATAATATAGAAGATTTCTTTACTTTTAAATTTAAATATTATTTAGCGGATATATATCTTATAGTTTTCTCTTATAAGTATTAGAACGTAAGCGCTCTTTTTATCGTTATAGTTATCTATTATTTAATAGAGACTAGAAATATATATAGTCGAAGGTAAAGGTAATCGAGTTCGAGAGTAAGATATTTAAAGTCGACTAATTAGTAAATATAATATATATAGCGCTCTACTACGTCTTTTGCCTCTTCGTAGGACTTTAGAGTAGTAGAGAGCTAACCTTAGTCTTATTAGTATAGGTGCTCTTTTACAGCGTCGTATTTATACTCTTTCGCAGCGTCGTATATATACTCTTTCGTAGCTTCGTATATATACTCTTTCGCGGCGTCGTATCTATACTCTTTCGCGGCTTCGTATATATACTCTTTCGCGGCTGTTCGTAGAAGTCTTTAATACGACTCTAAGTTTATTATAACTACTATCTCTACTTTAGACGAACCCGGGCTTATAACCTATTAAATAGATCTCTCTTTACCTAGTATAACTAGTATAGGTAAGTCTACGATATAAGGTAGTAGTTAGGTAGAACAGTGTAATATTAACTAAAGAGCTAAGAAGATCGAGGTTCGCGTCTATATATATATAGCTACGCTATTATATATAACGCTATACCTAACTAGGACTAGCTAGATCTATACTCTAGTTAAACCGAACTATATATTTCCTTAATACTTAATATAATAATTATTAAGTACTCTCTCGATATTTTATTAATAGTATTAGTACTTAAGTCTAACTAAGTTATAAGTTTTCTCTAGTTTAGAAAATAATTAAATTAGATTAGATTAATAGCTATTAATCTAATCTAATTAAGAACTTTTAAGTTAAAATCTAATCTAATCTAATTATATTTTTTAGATTAATAATTAATTAATTAATTAATATATATATATAACCGGGCCGAGGGTATCGAAGACCGGCCCGGAGTCTCGGAGTAGTATCGAAGTAGTATTCTAAGACGTTAGACGCTTAAGCGAGAGCTTCTAAGTACTTTATTAACTACGTAACTTCCTTAATTATATAATAATAAATATATAATCTTATTATATATAATTAGTAATATTACTAGTTATTAGTTTTATACGCCTTATAAATACTTATATATATATATACTAATTAATTATATTAATCTAATTTAATCTAATAAATAAAGATTAATTAATCTAATCTAATTATATTAATCAGATTAATAATCGATTAATAGAGTAATTCTTTCCTACGCTGGTTTTCTCTATAACTTTTCTAACTAAGGTTAAGATTAATCTAGCTATCTCGACAGTCTACTACTTTAATACTAAATCTTATAGTTTTTATCTCGTAAATGTGACGGTTATAGTCACGAGGGCTGCTGGATGTCACATGTTCGCTTAGATGCACGCTAGTACTAGCGTACGCACTAGCGCGGATGACTTGTATTTAGTTCCCGGTTCTCTCGAGCTCTTCTGCTCTCCTCGTCTTTTGTCCTAAGAATAGAGTGTTGTTTGTTCTGCCTTTGTCTACTGAAGCACGTCTGTCATAGTAAAGGAGTTTCTCGTATTCCATATAGTCGTACTGGTACTCTTCCAATTATTACGGCGGTAGTACATCTACAACCTCTTAACTCGATGCGAGCTAATCATAATGCCTTATATCTCTTTTCCATGATGTTAAGATTTGAAATCTGTGTATATATCCATGTAGGGTGCCAAGTACTACATCAAAGCCGTGTTTTTCTTAGGTGGAAGCATCAGAGATGATTCGTCAAAGTTCGGGATGCCCGCCCAGATAATAATTAGTTTAAGGCAGAAGGGAGCTCCGGTTCATTATAATTAACTAGTCGAGTTCACTTTCCGCGGAGGTACTCCTATGCTTGACCTGAATAGACAGATTCTTGTTCCAGCATGTGCCCATTAAACCTCGTCTTAAGTGAATGATTTAAATTTTCCTGGAGTTCGCTAGTATTAGGTATGGCTTTTATTGATTTTTCCCATGTGTCTTAGAGTATTAAGAGAAGGCCTCTGAGCTGTTGATTGTTAAATGTTGAGGTTTATGTTCAGAGTATTTTAAGACCCGAAGTAATATAAGAAAGTTAGTCGCTTCTCTCTCTCCCAGGTGCGGTGAAAGGATGTTGCGAAGCACTATATTGCTTTCAGCCAGGAGCTTAGAAACGCTAGAAATGTGTTACTGTTACAATAGATCTCCAATTGAAGGACCTGCTGCAAATATTACAGCTGTGTTTCGATCAAATACTGTTTTCGAGGGACCTTAGGGGGCGTTCAGTATAAATGGTTAAGAGCTTGGATTACCTCTTCTTCGGGGTTACTTGGTAGCGATTTGGTGTCATCTGGTTATAATGGTTTAGTGTCATCCGGTAGTAATAGTTTAGTGTCGTCCAGTGGTGTCTTCCACCTGTTTAAAAGTCAGTACAAAACCGGAAGTAATTACTACTACTTCTAATTCCCAAGGAGAATGTGAATGATTACCTTCAGCATTAGGGGCTTCGGCTTTTAGAGCTTCTCCCTCGGTTGCCCCTCCATTTGCTGGCTCAGTTGCGTTTTTTCCCACCTATTCATGAATTAGTACACTGTCTTTTCGTAGATAGAAGCATTTCTCTGTACCTCCTGCTTTTGGTGTCTCTCCTTGTGTCTTAGCCCCCTTAGCCTTTGATGCCTCTCCCTTTGCTGGCTCCGAGCAAGCAGAACTCAACTTGTCGCGCAAATCTTTGAAACCTTTGCTGTACGTCGACTCTCCGGATTACAAATGTCTTCGTGTAGCTGTTTGGCAAGAGAAGCACGGTCTCTGAGCGCCATCCGATGATAGCGATTTGATGAATAGGTTGGGGGATGATGACTTCTGCTTAGTAAGGGAAGAACTTGTAAAAGTCCAGTCAGTAATAAGTCCAAAAAGTGAAGTACCGACAGCTCAACTTACTGTATGTAGTGGGTAACAAGAGTTTACCATCAGTCTTTCATCTTCTATAGCCCCGAAGACCCCGAGCCTCGCTTAGACAAGACTTGAAGAGGAGGAAGTTTTACGCTAACAATTCGGCAAGTCTTAGCTGAAATGAGACAAGACCCCCAAGATAACGTTAGTGCTGAAAGATCCCGAGTTGTAGAGGTGGACGATCAAGTTTTTCACTCGTGCTCCCATATGCGCTTCTGGCATCATAGGAGCTGCTTTCACCCGAAATACATAGTTTGATCTTTCAGCAATTCCTCCTATGTAATGCTGATACGGTATGGTATGTTAGATGCGTATATTCCGGTTTCATTTGAATTGGTTGTGTATATATATCTTCTGACTATTAGTAATTTTATTAAAACCTTTGAAAGCATTGAGAGTAGACCTACCGTTTATATAGAATCATGACTTGAAATGAGCGAAGCGCGGAGACCTTCAGCACTTAAATCATGTACCTGGCTTGTATAAAGAGTACTCGAATGTTTTTGAGAGTTGGCGCTCTATAATTAACGTAAGGGGTTCCTGGAATTTAGTTGATATACTCTGGGAAGCTGCTACTTTCTTCGCCCTCCGCACTTCGTCCGCGGTTGGAGTAATGTATTGAGGATGGGCGAGTCTGTTGTTTTCGATGCAGTCTAGATTGTGAAGAACATAAGCGAGGAGAGAATGATATTAAGTGATGCTAGAGTTTGCAAAAAAGCATGCTTTAAAGATTCGATAAATCTCAGCCGATTTCATGGCTATTGTGAGGTTTCATTGAATGTGATATGATGAACTTGCGTCCTTGCTTTGTGGTGTTAAGTGATGCCAGAAGTTGGTCTCTGTTGGCGATGTGAGTCGTGTATACAAGACATAAAGGTCAATGGAGCTAGTGAAGTCAAAAGAATGTTCCAAAGTGAAGTAAGGAACTTTACCATTGAAGTAATCAAGCCCCTTTTTCCCAACAACCACAAATCCAACAGCTGAGAGAACCTTTCACCAGAGAGTGTGACGCAGAAAGGGAAGACCCACGGCTTCGCGGCAATGCTCATCAAGATCTTTGGGAGTTTGCCTAGGATAGACCTCTCTCTGGTCTTGTTCGACCTCAATTGCTCGGTCCTTCCTTCAAAAAATATTCGCAGCGCTCAGCAAAGTCGCAAGGGGAGAAAAAACAAAATTGGTATGCCCACAAGACACGAGAGTACAAGTCCAAGTAGGATAGCACCACAGATAGTCTTAAGGTGTAAGAAATAGAGCTGTTGGAGTTGGGTTCTGAACGAACTCTTCCAATAGAGGGGGAGGTAACCATCTCCAGTATCTTAGGTTAACAGCCTCCCTTGTCGTATCCATATTAAACAACACCCCTTATACACAAAGCCCTCGTCATCGAGAAAGGTCGTCTCAAGTTGTCGTAGTTTGATAACTAGGTAGTGCAGGACTCAACCACACCTTGTTCCCCCATCGAAATAGAGATGCCCAAGCATGCCTTTACCCATTCCGCAAAGCGATTTGCCTTCAATCTTAAACGAAGACTTTCCGCGGCTTCTTCTCACATCCTCAACCTCATTCTTGCCAAAATCATGCTCAATATAGTCTCTCACTATGTCTCCAATAGGTTTCTCCTCCCTGAGCGCAGAGCTCAACCTAATCAGCTCGTTGTGTAGTCTCAGGGTCGTAGCCCGCATGTCCAAAGAGACCTTTTTCTCAGATCATGTCCTTAATCAGAAGACACAGCTTAAGGATCCATCAGTAATCTCCTCGTAGACGCGGAACTGTGCTAGCTGGTATTCTTATACCCAACCTAATTGATCTTTCCCATGTACACCCATATGACAAAGACCTTTACCATCTCAGACCATAGACCAAGGCATTCTCCTTCTTCGTCCAAGACTACCTCGTTTGTACAGGCTTCGTAGAGTGATGCTTCAAAGTACTTGGAGATATACACGAGGAGGGCTTTGTGGCAAGTTGATTCGTACTTTTGGGTTATTTATCCAACCACCCCGCTAGTGGAAGGTCAAGAAAGACAGGAGGGTCACGATGCATCTAGCAATCCCAGCAAAGGTACCAATCCTTCTCTCACTCCTCGTAACAACGGACTGTTTGCCCCTTTATCTCCACTTCTTCCCATACTGTGGTAACTTGTCATACAGGGAAGGAGCAAGGTGTGTATATATATATGTATATATGCAGTCGTAACACAAGGAGTAGGCAGGCCCATGTAGCCTACTCAAACAAATACCCCCTCGGTCCCAGGGCTGCCCGTTGTACGCGCTGGATTGGTGCTGGCGTCCCTTGCTTCGACTGAAGCTTTTAAAAGTCAGCAAATTTTCTTCCTAAAGTATATTATCTCAGAACTTCTCTCACCTCCGAGCCGGCAGAAACGCGCCCAATTTAAAGAAGGTCCAGCGTAAGCTTGTCTAGGCTCGAAACAGATTGAAACAAGCGTATCATTGCAGATGCCAGCATCGCCTCTCCTTTCATCCCCTCTTCATTCTTGGTCGACCATTCACCGATTATCCCAACTTTTGAACTTTAATAGCAGCGTTCAGACAGCGTCATAAGGGTAATTAATCAAAGTGTTCCAAAGGATGTGTCAGCCAGCAGTAAAATAAGATATGTAAAAGTAAGGAGATGGATGGCTGAGCGTATCGCTTGTGACTAACCCACGACCTTCTCCTCTTCCTGTTCCCCTGGTGCTGAACTATGTGCTACAGGCTACAGGGGTGGGGGAGAAGTCTTGATTTGATGTAAGTGTAAAGGTCAAGTCCACAAACCCTCCATTCATCCCGTCCAAAGAAAAAAATATAAAAAGGTCCCAAAAGTGAAGCAAGTATCTTCACCATCATATACGTTGCAACGGAAGGTTTGATTTTGATTTTGATTTGGCGACGATGAAAAAAATGCAATAGATAAAATCAGTACATGATAATTAAAATATAAACATAACGTGGTACACCGGGACCCCGGACACCCCAGGACCCCGGACACTTTTCCTTACCCCACTACCTAGATGTAAGATTAAATCACTACAACATATAACATTCACTTAAACTACTCGAAATCTGATGAACTAATTACATCTATAGCTTTATGACACGTTCGCGTATTATGACCACTCTTTCCGTAAGTTCTACAACGTCGAATAGTCGATTGCCCCTCATTTTGATCACCCTTCCTAGAACACTTATCCTTTTATACTTGCTCCTCAGTATCCCGCTGAGCTAATATGTCCTGTACATCCTCTATAGTAAGTGTACCTCCTTGACGGACCCGGGTCTTTTTAGCCCTACGACGTTTGCTAAGTGCCTCATTTGCCTTGCGAAGAGTCCGGACTTCGGCTGTCAATAAAGTCATCTCACGAGCCATTATCTCTGTGCCTTTAGCTAATGCAGCTACTGTCTCGAAAATAGGGGTTGGCGAGCTTCCTTGATAACGTGTAATACGATTTTTAACCAGAGTTGTTTACGAAAGAGCGTTAGTTGGGTTACGAGGCGTCTAGGAGACCTAAGAGTTGATGTAGGCTAATAGGGTGCTTAGGGGTTGTTAGAGTCTGTAACTTAACATCTAGCTGTAACGAAACTCAAACAAACTAAACAAAGGTGACTAAGTCTCGATGGTTGGTATGCAGGTAAGAAGTGCAGATGCGCCGGTGTTCACTTGGAAGTGAACCTCGTTACTTATATCAAAGATGTTAAATAAGATGATAAGATTGATAACTAAGTTGAGTACGAAGCTCCTATCTAATAGTAGACGTGCCAGTCTTTATATAGAACCTTCGTTCTCCAAGTGCATCGCCTACATCGCTTACATCGCTCGCATCGCTCGCGATCAGGGCGATCAGGGCGATCAAGGCGATCATGTCACATGACCACACGTGACTTCCAACAGTCTTATAACAGTGAGATCCTGAAACTCTTAAATGCCTTCTGTATTACTGTTTCTCTCTTGTGCTACCTTCTATTCCTGGATGTCGTACCTTGTCCTATTAGAGCGCCGTCTAGACTACTTACTATATAACCGTGATTCGTAACACGATCCCCTTCTTAGACTAGCGTGTCCCTACGCTTAAGTATAACCTAAGAAAAGATTATTAAGAGGCTAGCGGCCTTTCTTGCTTCTATTATATTGTTAACACCTCTTCTAAAAGATAGACTTAAATAATATAGAACTCTTAACACTCTCTATATTAAACGTATAAGACGTGAAATAACTTCTTATATCTATTATATTAATATAAAGACTAGCTATCGATATATTAGCATCACTAGTAGCTCTAAGTGTTCTAAATATACTAGGAAAGGTAAATCTTATAATATTAAGAAGTAGAACTAAATACTCTTACTTTTTAAGTAGGAATCTCTTAATATCTAGAAACGACGGTTATAATAGAAGAAGGAGACAGCTTATAAGGTTTAGGAAGAAGCTATATAAAAGATCCTCCGACTACGGAAACAATAACGCTTCCTTACTAAGCAGAAGTAAGAGATGCTCTGTCGTAGTCTTACTAATCTATAAGAGCTTAATAAAGCTAAAGAGAGAGAGAGAGAAGAGAAAGAGAAGAGAAAGAGAAGAGAGAGGCAGAGGTTACCTAGCTAGCAGCCTCTCCTACCTCTATATAACGAAACTCAAACGAACTAAACAAAGATAACTAAGTCTCGAAGG
>JAPZOX010001007.1:0-18781 GCA_037952655.1 Hymenoscyphus sp. LP001
GGATGGTGGATGGTGGATGGTGGATGGTGGATGGTGGACGTGGGGGACGCAGTGTGGTGTGTTGTTTTTTTTGATGCTGGAATTGGCGAGGGAAGATCGCGTGAAGGGCAGAAAGATGCAGAGGAAAACGCGCGGATCGATCGCATGAAGCGGCGTACCGTGGGTTGCAAGCTTCACCGCTGACGCCAAACGATTTCTGGCAGCGCGTGGTGGTGAAGAGGGCGACTGGATCACTCGGGGATGCTTGAGGCGGCGAGGATGAGGATTTTTCGCAGTTGGACCCAATTCCAGCACAAGCTGTTGGGGGGCAGCATGAAGAAGCTCGGGGATGCTGATGGTTGCGATTAATGGCCAATTTCGCTAAGAACCTTCGATGGGCACAGGCGCGAACAGGGGGATGCGATGCGATGGATGGGATTTTCCGGACGGATACGGATGCTTTGCTCAGCAGGAGAACTCTTCAGAAGGACAGGCCAGGGCAGGACAGGCTCAGGCAAGGAGGCTACGGGGAGACCAGGCCACTATTCTAGCTATTCTAGAAGTAGCACACTATCGAAGTATCGCCAGGTTTAGGTCTGTCACTTGCACGCAGGGCAGCGCGCGCACAAAGGGGATTGGAAACTTGGCCGAGTCTGAGCGGGCGAGTGAATCGTGATCGTGGACCGGAGCTGGACGAAGGCTGGAGAAGTGCGGGTCTGTGAGAGCGCACGAGTTTGAGGGAGGGGAGGGAGAGAGGGAATAAACAAGTTTCGAGTCGAGGGTGCAGTCTCCTTGTCGCGACGTAGTGATGCCAACGCAGCAATGGCAAATGCCTGACTGAGCCTGTGAGGGCGAGCAGCCTATTCGACCTGAGGCGAGAGGAGAAGAGCAGTGCAGTGACCAGTGATGGGCCACCCACTGAGCAGTTTGGGGACTTCCAATTGGGACCTTGGACCCCAGGCGAGGGCTGATTTGACAGGACCAGCAAGGGAAAAAAGAGACTGGGAACTCGGGTTTTGGGTGAGTGAGGGACGGATGATTCAGGAGAGGGGAAGCCTTCCGGGCGGGGACGACGGCTTCAGAGCTTGCACTCCGGTATGAAATCAATGAAAGAGGTAAAGAGGCATGAAAGGAGAGTTGTGTCGAGTTGTGTCGAGTTGTGTCGAGTTGTGCAGCGTCGACGAACGAGTCGCTCGTTGGAGGATGTTGAGGGTTGAGAGTTGAGAGCTGGGGGAGGAAGTTGGCCTGGGAGGAGTGACGAGAGGGGCGATTACGTCGGGTGGCTGGAGGAAGGGAGTCTCAAGACTCAAGAGGCAGTTGCGACCGACGACTCACCCAGCCAGCCTGTAGGATACTAGTAGAGTACCAGGTAACACTGTTGTCTACGTGGACGACGGCGATCTGATGGTGTAAATAATAACAATAATAGTCCCGAGTTGGCTGCGACTGCACTTGCACTGCACTGCGCATCGCATTGGAATTTAGAAAGCAAGGCTGGTATGGTAGACAACCTATGAGAATCCCTCAGCTCAGCATCGCATGCATCATCACTCTGGTAACTGGTAGAGTATAGTAACTTGGCCTCAACTATGCTTACTTCTATGTTACAGTACAGTACAGTACGGGACATCCCCTGCCAATGGAAACAGCAGACGGAAAGACCATTCGTTGCGTGATGCATTGGTTACTTCCAATAGCCTGATAGAAGTCCGTTTCCTAGTCTATTCAATACTCGACTCGACGCCCTCAATAGGAAAGAAGAACGACGATATCTCTAGCTTACGAGTCTCGACTCCCGAGCGAGTGCTCGAGTACGTATTAGATACGCTACTCGATACTTACTCCATCTGTCAAACGTTGCGTCGTGCCAAACCAATTCTCCCATCTGACGTCGCTCACAGCATCACTCTGGAATGCCTCGGCTTCCTTGCAGAGTGTATTCGCAGAAGGCTATTCGCAGAAGGCTATTCGCAGAAGGGCTGTGATCCTGCACCTCAGCGTAAGGAGGACGGTTATTCCATCCAAATCACACTGTCCTCTCACTCCCTTCGTGTTCATGTCCATTCATTCCTCAGCCAAAGAGAGAGGATTCTTCTCCTTCTTCCACCCATCCTCTCCCATCCTCTCCTCCCTCCTCCCAACTCCCACACCTCATCTCCAGATCTGACCAAGACGTCCCCCCAAACCAAAAAAAGGATCTGGAAATAGAATCATGGCAGGATCATGGTGCAGCGATGATGCCAGGTCCCCTCCGCAAGTGCCGGGATCCTCATCAATGCCTCTCTCTCACTTGTCACGCTTTCCGTGTGCAATGCCGCTCCCACTCCCACTCCCACCAGGCTAGGCTCAGGCTAGGGCACTAGGCCCTCCAGCAAGGGCAGCGGACCGTAACCGCATTATTCTGGAATCTCTGTCATCCAGTCATCAGGGAGCGATCCGACATGGGTCATTTGTTTCAACCCAGACGGACGACCAAGGGGGTTAGAATTGAGATGAGATGGAATCTTTTGCCAAAGAACCCACGTTTCGCAGTGAAATCAATGCAAGCCAAGCTAACCTGCTAATAATCCATTCAACGTCTGAGGGTGTGGGAACTCTTCTTCTGATAGTTGCTGGTGGTGCTTGGACCCTAAATACTGGTGTGCGCAAGTTCGCAGCTTTAGTGTGTGAACTTGGTGTGTGTGTGTTGAAAAAACGCGACGATCTCCTGCGAACGATTGCTTCTTGCATTGCATTAATCTCCAATTTGGGTTTCACAACTCTGCTAATTTGCCGGGGGTCGGCGGCCGCAGTCCACTCGACCCCTCGTTTTTTTTATATCCACGATCGAGATCTGATGAGGATATACTCTACCGTGTGATTCGTGGGTCCGAATCTTCAATTGCCTAGACCTGACAGGAATCCCGCCATTTTCCGTTGCGCTATTATGCCTCTCATTTGTTTGCCTTGTCGTGCGCGCGATATCATTCTATCGAAGCGACTGCAACTGCAACTGCTTCAAGACCAAGAGGAGAGCATTTCGAGTCAGTCCCACCAGCGTGTCCAATGAATTGGGTTGGGTTGGGTTAGGTTGGGTTGGGTTAGGTTGGGTTGGGTTGAGTACTCAGTTTAACTCAACTCAACTCCGAGTACTTACCTCGGATCTTGACAGAATTCTAGGCTCTTGTCAACACGGTGAGAAACGCCCATATCCTCGTCGGTTCTTCGTGAGGGGTCGAATACTAGAAAATGGAACTATCGAGAGGGGCTCCTCGTCCCGATGACAGCATAGCTATCTTTCATCTGTCTTTTGCACTGTTATGCCATTTTTCTACTTGTTTGTATTGTTGTCAACTTCAAGACCAAAGGACAGGACTTCAAGTCGGGGTCGGACTGGCGTGTGGAATGAATAGGTTGACTCGAGTTGAGTAGTCCTCGATTTAGTTTGACCTTGAGTTCATATCAAGTGATTTGTGACTCCTCGAGGACCCTATCTTTGCGAGTCCAGTAAACTTGGTTTTTTGTTGCTTTTCTCTCTCCTTATTCTCTGTTGTGTTGATACTTCAAAAGTGTCTGTGATTGTGAAAATGATGGATGAAGAGACGCGTAGTGATGGGGCGCTTTTGAAAAGAAGTATGAAGAATCAGCTGTTGGTACAATTCTCATTTCGTTGGCTTCTCTTCCTTAACTTGTGGATCTAGCTTTTTTGGCTTGAGGTTCTTTGAAATTTGAGGGCTGGGATTTCTCTCATTGGAGTGGTGTTTTTTCCCTTTATTTTCGTTCATGAAATACCTGAGCATTAGAGAAGTACTCTGTGAGGGCGGCTAGCGTGATCGTGAGTAAAGTAGGGCAGAGTTTACTCTACTTGAGAGTTGAACCCTATGACTCAAGCCCTACTCTACTTAACTCATTTGATACGTTAGTTATTACTCCTCTTCGAAAGTTTGGATTCATTTCTTAAGTGAGATATGAAGATGAACGTATGAAGGTACAGCATTATATTGGTCGATGAACCTCTTTCTCAATTATGAATCTCAACTTTCTCTCTTCTTTAGTATCATTGTTTTGTTGCGTTTTACGTGATAACACCACAACTACAAGGATTAAAACAGTCAAGACTGCCGACTTTCATTTTCGAATCTAACCTCTCACCAAGTCTCCATCCTACTCAGTACTCTCAACGACGATAGATATCGTACAAATTCAAGACTAGGCAGCACAGAGAAGTCTGCCAGCTTTTCTGCTGAGATAAAAAGAGAATCACCTCTCCAACCGTCACGTTGACCTCATCTTAGACACCAAGCTGAACGATCTTTACATGCCTTTCTTTCCCACAGGACAAACCGGGATTATTGACTAAATTTGGCGATCAGCTGTTGATGATTCTCGACCACTTCCCTCTCTCTTACAAGATTTATTCCATGCCAGCTATAGAAATTTTAAATCCGAAAGCTGAATTGGGATTCGACAAGAAGACCAGAATCGACAGCAAACATATCAGAGCATTCCCAAATTGCTTGCCATCCGCCTTTGCGTACCTCTCGTGCCTTTTTGTATTTTACGTGGAGTTTACAAGTCCGACTTTTCTTGACAACTCTGGTATAACTTCCACATTGTCGCAGAGAGGAAACACACCATTGTATTTGCATACCAAACATGAATTATTGGGGTCAGGGGGCGGGGGGACGAAAACCTACTGTCATTACTTATTTATCTTTCCTCACCTCTTCACCATATTTCTCAAAACACGACGAACCTGCAAATGCAAGAAGCGCTCGCTGCCCGACTTGTACTCAAAAGCTATCAAAATATCATCTATGGAATTCCTAAAAGAAAAATAAAAAGAGAGAGAAGTCCAACGAAAAGGCCTTATACCTTACCAAACAAACCCCTTCACTGGAAATATTCAACAATAATCTAGTACGTACAGCCAGAGACCCCTTGTAAGATCACCCGTCCACTAGGAAAGTTGGACCGAGATCCATACTCAAAAAATATTTTAAGTGACCTCAATTGAACCTCCATCGGTCACCCTTATATATAATCCACCGCTAATAAATTAGTAAAAAGGTGAACATCCCACACCAACCCTCAAACTCCAGACAACACTGCGCACCTAGAATAGAAAAAGCGAAAGAAGCAGCACGTTCCAGACCATAACCACTAAATTTTGCGAGAATAGACATCCAACGGCAACAATATCGACGGACGAGGAAGTTTAGGTGAAAAGAACGTCATACTCGAGAGGAAGGAGATAATCGACAGTAACTTGAACTTCACATACTGATAGTTTAGACTTATTCCTGAATAATGTTTCAATGATAATATTGTAAGCAACCTTCTTAACCTCTAAGTCATAGAGAGGAGTCACTCCATCCACCCAAAACGGTAGAATAAATTCTAACTAGCTGTTCTTGTGAAAGGTTGAGTTATTTCTTTTCACTTTCACTACTCCCCCTCCAAACTCGGTTCTCACCAGGCAAATATGTATTTTAAGCGTAGATCTTTCTTACCTAATTCCCCTTAATAACTTCCTTCCTAGTGCAGGACCAAGCCGCCGTGAGATAAGGTATGTACCTTTTTTTTGATTATAATAATATCTATTATAAGCTCTTATAGTATTCTAATAATTTAGAATAAGCAGCGACAAGTCATGTGTCCCAGCAAGAAAGACTACCAAGACAACGAAAACACCGACCCTCCCCTATCAGACGTGAAAAGATAACCGAGAACCAGAATGCTCGAACTGTAGAGCAGCTGCAGCTGCAGCTGAAATCTGCTGCACAATGTGAGGGGACGCGGGGGATTAGTTGTATGAAGATGGAAGATTTGGACACCTCAATGAACCCCGGTAGGTTCTATGTATATAGTAACATAACGTTTTCAAGACCCAAAAACTAAGCCTCCCATGAACCCTTATCTAAAGAAGAAGAATCCAGACCGAAAGTCGAATCAGATTCGACAAGAATAGGAGAAATCGAGAGAGAGAGAGAGAGAGAGAGAGAGAATACAATCAACAGCAAGCAAGCAAACCAAAACATCCCGAAAACACTTTCCATTTCCCGCACTCCACCAAAACCGGAGGAAGCAACAGCTGAATAGGAGGGCGTCTTTCAATGGAATTCTCTTTTCGTTCCCCTCTCTACAAGACTATCCTAGGTACAATAATATACCTGAGTCTGTATTTATTTCCTGTCCTTTATCATAAGCATCCAACCAAGAACTTCACTTCGAGAGAGAAATAATTTTCTTCTCGAGAGTTTACTCTCTGAAATCTAGCTTACCTACTTTACACAAATAATCACAGAGTCTCAACTCCTCTCACTGTCTATTTTCCTTTATTTCTCAAATTCTTGGTAGACTCTGTATAATTACCGTCGAAACTTGTATTTGTGCCGAAACCCTCCGAAATATCCACAAAACCGCAAATATGACTGTATGGCGTTCAGCTGTCTACAAACACATAATACAAGAAAACAAGTCAAGGGGATTTGATAGCTTCTTCGCCAAGGTCTTCGCATAAGATTCCTCTTAGGACGGAACCTGTTTCAAATGGCAGCAGAGCCTAGAGCATTTGGCTGGCTCGTGGTGGTCTTAATAAAGTGATTGAACATATGTAAGACTTGACTTCTTTCCACTCACATCCATATCCACACCCTATGCCTTGGAACCCTTCAATGGTAACAACCTGACCGGGGATTCCTTCTGCGATGTCATCTTGGCAATACCAATCACCATGCGACGAGCTTTTATCATCTTTATTTGTAATGCGCTGGTTGGTCATCTATAATGAATAGAGAGCTTGATACACTAGCATCGAAGTCAGAAAGACAGCGGGATAGGAAATCAGACAGTAGACACCTCACTTAAAAGAAAAAGAAGACAGTGTAATGGGAGCAATCCAATCAATTGCCATATTATCTATCCTGTCCTGTACATCTAACGTGGTAAAGAGGAGATCTGAATTTGGGTCACACAACCCAGGCACCCACCCGTGCTGGGCCATGTAAAAGGGCAACCACCATGCCTTCTATCTAACCTAGAGTACAAAATACAGAGCCGATCGATCTTTCGTCTATGCCTTCTATGAATACACTGCCGTCTGCGCCTTGGAAATCATTCGTTTATTTGGTGGATTCACGGAGGAAACTGGGAAACCGTTAGAAAAATGATAATGCGAGGTAGGTATGGCAAAACGTACGTGATCAAATCGTTACGGTCCTTCTCCTTCTTCAGTCCACCGAATGCCATCTTGGTACCTGGAATGTACTTCTTTGGGTTCTCGAGGTACTCGAACTGTAAATCTCGATGTTAGCAGACGTTCCAAAAATGGGAGAAAGCCCCTCGAGCGCGAAACATGGGAAGAAGCATACCAGAGTGTCGGTTTCCCACTTGACTCCCTTGGCCTTGTTGGCATCGGTGTATGAGAAACCCTCGACTTGTCCGGAGGTACGTCCGAAAAGACCGTGTAGGTTAGGACCGATCTTGTTTCCCTCGCCCTCACCTAGGGTGTGGCATTGCGCGCAACGGGTCTTGAAGAGGTTGGCACCCTTCTTTGAGTCTCCTGTAAGTTGCAGATGGTTAGCAGATATTCTTGTTGGTCCTGTTGGCATTGAGGGATTTTCAGGGCTGTCGGCGCATGCGATCGATAAAGCCAGGGAAGCGATTCGGAACCTTGTCTTCGAAGCAAGAGATCGCCTCGGGAGAGAGGAAGGTAGATATCAAGTCGCTGGAGGATGGATGGAGTGTTGATAGCCTCGTGGAGAACCCGAGTCGCCCACTCCAAACGCTTGCGTGGCGACAACTGCCCCTTCCACAACAGGACGCCCTCGAAGAATGATCGACTCGCAAGAAGTCCCATCGTGTTTGCCAGTGCGACCATCATCCCCAAACCAACTCTTGTATCCAGAGAGTATCGTGTTGTGATTCAATGGCAGACGAGCTCATGGTGACGTGACCTATTTTCATCCCCGAGGCCAGCAAAAGAAAAAGCAGGGTAGGTACGTACCATCTTTGAAAGGCATTTTGAATTAAAAGGTTGTAGGCTGTGTCGTAAAGATCGTAAAAGGATGAGGTGAGCGGGAGGCTATGGTACGTGAGGTAGGAGATGTGAGGAAGTATTATTGGTATGATGGGAAGGAGGAAGAAAAAGATTTTGGATCGGCGCTGGGCAGGTTTTGTTTGCCTGTCGGCACCAGAGATGACACGGAGATTCTTTAGCTCAAGTGGCGCGTGCTGTGGCTCAAGCTTAAAATGGGCCGCATTTGCAACGTGACTCCTCTCATTGGTCACTCGGCGACTGGAAAGGAAAATCCCGGGCGAAGGGAAATTTTCGGAATCTTTCAACTCGTACGATTCCGGCTTTGCTCCGTAGTTAACCTTTTTACTCACTTGAATCAGGTAGAAACGTCTTGAAGTTATTGTTCATCATAAGGAGATTTTTGTTGCACAGGGGCAGACGCTTAAAGGTTACTCATCAATTGCAACACCACATCATTGCATTTAAAGTGACCTTAATAAGCTCAAGAACCGAAGGTCTTAGTTGAATAGAAGTAAAAACCGAAAAAATTCACGGTAAAGGAGAAAGCGCAGCTTGGGCTTGTGACTCGTGGTAACCTTATTGTTGGCGCATATACCAGCGGTGAGGTTTTGTGTTGTATTAACCTGGCAGTTTGAATCAGCACCGCCATCAAGAGTAAAATCATTAAAGTATCAAGCCACAGAATCTAATGAGCAATAACCTGAGCTCTGTGAACTTGATAAATGGTTGGCCATGTTTGTTTGCAAAATGATATAGCATATAAGGAAGGAAGATGACAACTTGTCTTTTCTAATAGTAAATTTGACTTCTGTATTTCATCAGAATTAATGTGCATGATTAAAATACTTGATTGATGTCATCTTTGCTCAAGAAACGATTAGGTGTCTGCAATTCTTATCTCATTTCGCAATACCCTTCACCTCCGAACCTCGGAGAGTGTCACAGGAAAGTAGCACCGACTACTGACTGTCAATTTTGACGCTAAAATGTCCGTTGGACATAGTATAGAATATTGACCGCAAAAAGAATTCATCTTAACGGCTTCTACCCCCTTTCCTACCCCTCGCTAAGCGCCACGCTTGTGAGAACTATGAAGAATCGGCATTGCCTTTTTAGAGGAGTCATTACCCCTCCTATAACCCCCTCTCTAAGTCTCAGGCTAGTGACAACTAAGAGGAACCAGCACCGAACTTCTTGCAAAACAGATGCAATAATAGGGAGTCCGGTGCTTTCCCACTGAATATTCAAGTTACAACCATAAAAATGACGAGAGAAAGATAACTGTTGGAAGCGGAACTAACGGGTTTAAAAGAACACAGCTTTCCTTCTTTTTTTCTCTTCAGACATTTCTCAAATAGTTTCAACCAATATTCTCAGATACTGAAATCCAGAATCGCAGCTTCTTTCTATCCTTATATCGACTTTACGACTTTCATTCAAATCCAACTTCAAGTCATACACTCGCATCATATACACTTGTATATTCATCCAACAAGTCAAAGTCTATATACACCAAGAAATCTGCAACAATCAATGCCTTCCTCTGTCGCGTCCTCTTCCACAAAAGACCCTGTCGAGATGAAGCTTCTTCGCCATACTGCAGATTATGCCCTTCGAAAATACGTCCACGACAAATGTCACACCGAGCGACATCTAAAGGGAGACTTCTGCATGTTCTGCGATGGAACCCAAAGCAAGAACGGAGAATCATCTGGCTCCCAAGAAGCCAATGTCGATGTCAAAGGCAAAGGCAAAGAGACAACTAACATGTCCCGGGAGTCATCTCAAGGATCCGGAGAGGACATGTCCCGGGGAGAATCCTCCACCACCAATACTACCGTTCAAGACGACGACACTCTGAGCGAAATGATTCAAATAATCAATAAGTTGAATCTCCCACCGGTCTCCCCACAAGCAGCTCAGATGACGTTCGGGTCTCTAGAGGAAATGAAAGATCTCGCCCATACCAAAGATCTGCTGGACGATGTCATTAAACAGGTGGCCGGGGACATCAAGGAGTTCAAAAAGCACATCGCTGGATTGAAGAGTGCATTAAATATGGGTAGTACTGATACAAGCAAACCTACCAAACGTCTTGATCCCACTAGGAAAGACTTCGAACCAGGTTGGGCGCCACGAAATGGCTGTTCTATGGCACGACTCAAGCATCTTAACTTCCTACTGGAGGAGCTCATAAAGGAAGCGAGGAGATTGGAAATGGAGTTCAAGGCGTTGAAGAAGACGTGGGAGGTGAGGTTTGGAATTGCTGAAACGGAACCAGCCATTGCTCCCGAAGAGGAATGAGGATGTGTAGTTGAATGGATATTTTATATGAGAACTCGTTTTCCCTTGAAGTGATCCGTGACTTTGTACCTCCCAAACATAGTGATATTGTTCATTTGCCGCCATTTGTGAAGCTTTGCCAGTGATTTATGGAAATCCCAAATGAAGCATATAGCACTTGCTAATCCTAGGCAGTTCAGGTCCACTGGATTTCGGAAATATTGCAGGAAAATAGTCATTGAACTCCTTCTATCCGAAAGCCAACAAAACGTGACAGAGTCCTGCGAAGCCCTTTTCTTTCCTGGCCTCACTGCTCCTTCCCCCCATTATTCGTGATTTCGACAGAGTGCCGGATGGAGCTTGAGAGAAGAGAGGGATCCGCGAAGAAGACCTTAGGAGGTGGAATCGTGCGTGGAAAATTGCAGAGAGAGTATACGAGCCCCTCCAACGCCCTTCTATATTGATGTCAGCGGTGAAACATAGTACGGAGAAAGGAAATTGTGGTTGGGCTGGAAGCTAGTTGCTTCCCACGAGCACGCGACAGCTGGCATCGGCAGGCAAGGATTGCTATAGAGATTTGTAACAGATATATAGCTTTAAAAGTCCATAGTGTAGCCACCGTTAACGAAGAGATATGAGGGTCTCAGGTCTCTCGATACAATGGTGTTGTTGTTTTGTAGTGTCGAGGAAGCTGGAAAGGCGGAGGCGGAGAATTCCTTGGCCAAGCTTAGGGACCAGCTACTCCAAGGTCCTTTTTGACACAACCACACTTTACCAAAACACCAACACTGAACCTGACACCCGCGTTTATGTACCAACTAGGATCATCAGTTGTGCAATGAAGTAAGCCCCTTCTCGCTGAACGTGGTTTTCTAACTAACCTAACGTTTCAGCAAGGTAACTGCATTTCTTCCATTTACGAAATATCGACATCTCACACAACCGCCCAAACCGTACCCAAGGTTGCTCCTTTTGCCTCTCCAGGCTGCATACACCCCCCGGAATATACCTGAATACCGCACATCCCACACCAATTGATACTCAACGGCGCGCTTGAATACCTCCTTCAGATACAACCCCAGGACAGAGGGGTGGGCGAGTGCATATTGTAACACACCATGTGGCTAGTGCCCCCTTTCTGTGCCGTTGCGATTCAAAAGGCTAAATACTCCTCTCGAGTATCGTCAACAGATATTTTGGTACTGGTAGGGCGTGGTCTGGTGGTATGATTCCCTCACGAAATCATCCCCAATGGCTACGGAGCGTGGGAAAGAGTGTATGAAGTGATAAACATACTAGGGTCTGTTGTAAGTACAACAGGCTGTTGCTGCAGACTCCTTTCCTATCCTATCTCGTAGAAGTGTCTCGTTTCCTTGCTCCGTTTTTCCTAATATCCAAATACCAGATTCAGGGGGGTGGTCAACATTGCATTGCTCTACTCTCAATTCAGAGGATAGTATTATGATTCAACGTGTTCTTAAACTTCTTCAAGCCACTGCTTCTTCTTGTTACACAAAATCCGGAAAGGTTTGCCATTCTCTCCGATGTTCTCTAATTATAGGTTACATTGCATCCTAGATGGATTCGGCCCCCATGATAAGCAAGCCCTCTGAGGGGCTGAGGGGACCGTTTGGTACGATTGTTTCAACCCCGCGCAGGCACGAGGCGTAACTCCCGAGAAAATAAATCTCCTGAGATCCTCAGGTAGAAGAGCCTCAGACTTTCCTCATCGTATCTTCTGGCGCTCTCTGTTTCTTAGATGATAGCATCCCAATCAGAATCATGGCGGTCCCCCGCATCCCCCACCGTTACGACTACACCTACAAGCCTCTTAAGCCTCTTAAACCCGGAGACTTTAACTCCCCAAGGGAATTCCGCTTGATACGTTTTCGCGACTTCCTCCATAACGGAAATTGCGAGCTCCATATTTTCAATATCGACGACAATGAATGTCCCCCGTTTTCCGCCTTCAGCTACACCTGGGGGGCGCCCTTGAGTACAGAAAAATCCAAGCAGGATTACGGAGACGGCAGCGAGAAGATATTGATACTAGACACGGAATCAGGACCGAAACAACTTCAAGTACTGAAGAACTTGTACGAGGGCCTTGTTCAGTTGTCTAAAACTGACAGGCCGGAGTGGCTTTGGGTGGATGCTATTTGTATCAATCAAGATAATGTCGAGGAGAGATGCTCTCAGGTAACCCTGATGGGGGCCGTTTACAGTTATTGCCAGCAAGTAATTGTCTGGCTGGGCAAGGACGAATCCGATCTGAAAGATTTCAAATTCCTCCATGAAACATTTCTACCGATGCTATGGAAACACGGGGATGTATATGGTCGGGCTTCAATACTGAAATCTAACTGGTCTCTGGAAGTGATCAAAGAAAAGTTCAAGCTGGACACAGAAAAGCAATGGAATAGCTACGCAAGATTCTACGATCAGCGAAGGTGGTTCTCTCGAGCATGGGTTCTGCAAGAATTGACACTAGCCCAGCATGTTGTGGTCCTTGCTGGGAACTCACGACTCGAGTGGGACGAAATGGCGGCTTTGGCAAATATAGTGTCATTGAATGGTTTGGGCCTGCTTCTTCAGAAATCTCTGCCACAATCAAAACGTGGTAGCCGGCAAATAATTGGATTTGAATGCCTTCGACTGCATACATTTCGCAATTTGTATCAGCAATTAGCAACACCTCACTCTTTTACCCCAGCATCACGATCTTCCACCTGGAAAAGCATAGCGTCGACTGATTCAACCATCTCCACCACAGAAAGTATGTCATCATCTACGATTTCGGAGTATATCCCTAAGAAAGGGCGTAAGCTGGCGAGATCACTTCGCGAGCAATCCAAAACTCACATTCCCCAAATTACGAAAGTTTTTGCGTCTTCTCGGTCACCTAGGATCAATTCATGGGATTCTATTAAGACATGGAGCTCGACCATGAAGTCGAAATTTTCTTACGTTTATAGCTCTGGCTTGATCGGACGACGTGCAGATGCCACTGGGTTCAGTCAGTGGACAACTGCATTGATTGACAATCTAATTCCCAACGATGATCCAATCGACCGATGGAATACTGTCTTTCTTTGTTGCGTCCAGTGGGTTAGGTACTTTGAAGCGACAAAGTTACATGATAAGATCTACGGAATTCTCGGGAGTAAGTGTTGTCTTCGCCGTTCCCTTTGGATACCTCCTCACAAAACAACACATCTAACTTTCTATGTCTTCTAGTTATCGACATGTTAAGGCCGCCACATATCCGGCCACCGATATATCCTGATTATGATAAATCAGTCGAAGACATCTATACCACCATTGCCTACTACTTCGTCGCAAATCTACCTCATCTAACAGTACTTAGTTGTGTTCAAGACAAACATTCTCGTCAACTCAAAAGTCTTCCATCTTGGGTCCCGGATTTTGCATCCCTTTCGAATGAAGATCTGTCTTTCACATCTACAGCAAACTGGAACGCTTCGAAGGCTGGAATGGCTCAATCTTACCCCCGCCTACTTAAAAACTCGACATTGGAGCTACGCGGCTCCTGTTTCGATGTCATTGATGACACCGTTTCCGTATTTGCTCCTCCTAATTGGGCCGGAGATGGTTCTCGACTTCCAGACGGCTCAGTCATGTCTGTTCATATTTTAGGTCATTTTGAAAAGATTATCAGGTTCGCTTGCGAAACGAAGCCTTGGCCATACAAGGTCTCACGCTTAGAAGTTCTGGTGGCTACTTTAGTCGCTGGTCAATTATCAACTCTGCCACCCAAGGATGATAGAGAATCGCACGATGAAGAGCAGTCTTCCTACTTTCCATCCTTTCTCCCAGCGAGCCCGAGTCAGCTTCCTATGGACGAAGACACGGGGTTGGGGATAACATTATCATCTCTATCACCAGAGTGGAAATCGAGCCTACATAGGCGGGGAACCTCTGATAGCTCGCCAATTTCACCTTCTCCAAATCAGCTCACTCGTCCCAAGTCAACATCTCTTGGGAGCTCGTCAAGTTTAGTTGCCAGCCCTGAGCCAATGTCTCAGGAAGAGTTCAGCAATGAAGAAAGACCAAATCCGTATTTTCCTCCAACACCAAAACACAAACATTCTCTCAACGCGACTGAGAAATTCCCGTACGCAAGAGGTGTCTTCCAGTTTCGTATGTGGGTCTTATGTATGCTCATAGCAGGTAGCTTCAGTGAAGACACCGAGCCTATGGTAGATTCATGTCTCGGAGCAATATCACAACTCTCCTTCCTCTGTCCACCAGAAATCGGGCATCTACCGACACGAGCAGAAGTTGCCGCAGCTTCAGGCGCAGCAAAAGGCAACAAGAATATGAAAAGTATGTTCCAAGGAATTGAAGGCGCCACTGGGGTTGGAGACTTCGCAAATGGGCAATTCTCCGAGTTTGATGTGAGATGGAGTAAAACCCAGGGTTCACAGAAGATGTTTAGGACTAAGAGGGGTTATTATGGGATGGGACCTGTTTCTTTGGAGAAGGGGGATCAGGTTTGGGTTATTTGCGATGCGAGGGTTCCTTTTGTTTTGAGGCCTTCGGTGGTGGTGGAGGGGGCGTTTGAGTTGATTGGGGAGACTTATTTGCATGGGTGTATGCATGGGGAGATGATGACGTCTGAACAGTTAGAGAGTATCGGGCCTGTGTCTTTGGTTTGAGATACTTAGTTTGGGTGTATAAAATGTATGTTAATGGCTTTATCCCTTTTGTTATTACATTATCGGCCCATCGATGGGAAATCCTTGGGGCTGCATAAATGGCATGCTAGTATCTCACCGGGGCTTCAGAAGGTATGAGTAATGGCTTGAGGTTTTGGGTTCTCGGTGGATGATAAGGATGTGTGAATGTGCAATCATCCTTGGGAAAGGTTTGTGACTAATTGCTTTGTGTAGATATCATGTTCAATGCAACAAATCAGACGGTGTCGTTCTTACATGCCTACCTTCCTTTTGTTTTCTCGTGGGCCCAATACGGGCCATGGCAATCTTGACTGGGCTTTTGCGTCGAATAGCTGTATGGAATAAGGCATTGGAAGCAACGTTATCGACTCGTTGGCTCGGATGAGAATCGAAATCGAACTGAACTGGTGTCTGTCAATAGATCAGGATTGGGTCAAATAAGAGCAGATTGACAAATATGGAATCACTTCCGAGGCATACCACCTTAAGTGTATCTTGTGTCACCTCAATCTACCCAGGAACAAGCATATCCGTCTACTCTAACTAAATAATAATTTAATTAATATAACGTGATCCATCACCGAGCTGCGCACATCACCGAGCTGCGCACTTTTACCGACTTCTACTACTTCAAAATACAATAAATCAACTATAATAATAGATAAAACTTATTACTCTTCGGATTCTAATAAGCTAGATATATCTATAAGTTCTTAACAAGTTCGCGTATTATAACTAGTCTTTCTATAAGTACTACAACGTTGCGTAGTCGAAATCCCTTCCTTACGATTTACCCTTCTAAAGCGCTTGTCGCGTCGTATCTGCTTATTTACTTCGTCTTAAGCTATAATATCGTATACATCCTCTATAGTAAGTACACCTCCTTAACAGATACGATTCTTTTTAGCTCTACGACGCTTAGAAAGTGCCTTATTTGTTGCTCGAAGTATACGTAGCTTAGTATTAATAAGAGTCAATTTATAAGCCAAACGCTCTATACCTTGCTGTCGCCTATTCTCGATTGCTTAGTTAAACTGCCTTACTCTTACTACGTCGATCGGTATAAGTAATAACTATTCTAGAACAGATTTAACCTATTATAAAGCCGGTCTCGTTAAAGTTATAGAAATCGCTATCTACTATACTATATTTCGCCTATATATTCTCTACTAGTCGAAACCATGTACTAATTAACTTAGGATCTTCGTATAAGGCTCTTTAAAAGTTGTAAACGTGATTAAAACGCGTCTTTAGCTCTAGTCGTCGAACTATAAATCGTTCTACCTAGCGCTTTCCGACGCGTTTTACTCCGTATACCTCGAGAAGGTAATTCGCTATATCTTCTATATTAACTAGCTAAGGCGAAAACCCTCTAGAATCTCGATCAAATATATGTCGAATAATTGTTTCCTTCTCTAATTTCGTCAGCTTTAAATAATTAGGTTTAGTATCGTTATAAGAAGGTCGGCCGTTTATTCTAAGACAAAGAGTAGATTTAAGAACTTTATAGATTTTTATAGCGTTTCTATAGCTTAATTTTCGTTTAGATGTTCGAATAGCTTTAATAGCTAATATAATTCGTACTTCTTAAGTTTAGACTTATATTATAGAAGAAGAAAACGCGTATTAAAGTAGTAGAGTAGTAAATTCAGTAAAAGTACGTAGCTCGGTGATATACGCAGCTCGGTGATAGATCACGTTACTAAATTTTACTATTAAAATTAATTTTAGTAGTTATATAAGTACTATAATAATTATTAAACTAATTAAATTTAATTTTAGAATATCTAAATTTCTTACTTAGATTTCTAAATAGAGTAACGTGGTTTATTAGAACCTAGCGTATATTAGAACCTGGCGCACTTTTTCTATCTTCTCTACTTTATTATTTTAATATACGTTATCTTAACAACTATTAATAGAAATTCAAACTTAAGAAGCTTGAATTATCTTAGCTATCGAGGCTATCTGATTATCTAAAAAGCTTAGTCGTCGAGCTGCTGTAAAAATCTACAAAGTCTCTAAAACTAGCCTTCGCCGTAGAATAAACAGCTAACTTCCTCTCCTAGAACGACGGCTAGTAAATATCAAATTAACTTAACTCGAGGAGGAAGTGATTCTTTAGAATATACTTGACTTAGATTCTAGAGAGTTTACACCCTAGCTAGCTAGTATAGAAGATATAGTAAATTATATTCTTAAATCGTAGAGAGAGAAACGTGTTAGTAAGCTTTAGATATATCGATTTATATAATAATAACCAGGGTTAAAGACGTGTTTTAATCGCGTTTATAACTTCTAAAGAGCCTTATACGAAGATCTTAACCTAATTAGCACGTGGTTCTAACTTATATAAAATATAAAGGCGAAATATAGCGTTTTAGATTACGATTTCTATAACTTCGACGAAACAGGCTTTATAATAGATATGATTTGCTCTATAATAGTTGTTACACGTGTAGATCGACGTAGTAGAGATAAGGTAGTTTAGCTAGGCAATCGGGAATAGACTATAGCAATTACTTATATCAATAGCGAGGGTTAGGATGTCTCTCTATTTTTAGTCGTCTAAGAGAAGAATTATCTTACGAATTAGTATATAGACAGCGGCCTCCTATATAACTAGGTTATTAAACCGATAAGTAATAGATAGACAAACAACGAGACAGGTCTAGAATAGCTAAAACACTTTAATAAACATACTACTAGTCGTACAAAGGGTCTATATCGAATACTAGTATTAGATAGGTATAAGAGTTATAAATCAGCTGAATTTCAAGAGTATTACAAAGTATATAATATTATAACTCTTAGACTACCTCTCTACTTATCTTATATAACCTAACTACTTAATATTAGATGCTTTAGTATATTAAAGCAAGCGTATAGTCGGTAGATTAAGACGTTTATTAAAGCTTATATCAACTATATTACGAAGGTAGAGTTCTTTTTAGCTTTTATAGTAGTATATAAAGAATTAATAACAGTCTAGAACGCTTAAGCTAGATTCCGTAGAGCTGGCCTAGTGTCTTTTAACCTATAAGTAGTACTTTTAAAGCTTAACGTAAGGTTATAGACTCTAACTTCTCTAAGACTCTCTACTACTAATTCTAATACTTAGATCTCCTAGACTCTCTTAAACCCTACTAAAGCGCTCTTATAATCGACTCTTATTTAGAAACAGATTACCTATTACCAGAGGAGCTCGCCGACTCTACTATTTAAGACAGTTGCTATATTAGCAAAAGGTATAGAGCGAATAGCTTATAAGATAACCTTGTTATCTACTAAAGTACGTACTCTTTAAGTAGCGAATAAAGTCTTAAGCAAACGCCGTAGAGCTAAAAAGACTCGTATATATTAAGAGAGAGCACTTATAGTAGAGGATGTCTAAGATCTTTTAACTTAAAAGGACGTTAATAAGCAAGTATAACGCGACTTACGTATAGAGAGAGGTAATAAGAAGAAGGGGTAATCGTCTAGACAGTGTTATAGTACTTACGGAAAAGCTAGTTATAATATACGAACTTGTTAAATAGATATAGATATGTCTAATTCTTCGGATTCTAAGTAGTTATAGTTAATTTAATATATTATAGTTAATTTATTAATATTCAAAGTTAAATACTAAGGAAAAGTACGCTAGGTTCTAATATACGCCAGGTTCTAATAAACCACGTTATAATATTATCTAAGTATATACTTAGTCTAAGAGTAAGCTATAACTATATTATTAAAAGTTTATATAACTACTAAAGGATATACTAGAATAGATTAGATTATTAATCGAGATATTACT
>JAPZOX010001008.1:0-18769 GCA_037952655.1 Hymenoscyphus sp. LP001
GTAAATCGGGTGATATGACCTCAATTTTACATTTGTTTCCACCTGTACGTTGTATGATACAAACGATAGAGATACTTCACTTGGTGGCCTGATTCTCACAGCCGGTGTTACGAATGCCAACCTATATGTTATGATGGAGATTTTCCTCTTTGACGGCGAATATACTCTACAGAATGAAAGTGATACTACGATAGAGAAGGATAACTCTCTGCTTTTGCCTGGCAAATATTATATTCATTCTCCTCGTAAGTGTTTCTTTAATACCTTTTTTCTCTAACTAACTTGTTACTAGATCCTATTTCCATCAATAACGAGACCCCATTACTTCGTACGATTTCTCTACAAACTGGAACTCGTGTCCAAGCCTTTACCGACGCTGTCCGTTCACGGGATCGACGATGTATTATAACAGGGAAAAGGGATCGTAATAATGATGATTGGGTGGGTGTCGAGGCTGCGCATATCTTTCCACTAGCTTATGAGCAGCACTGGACTCAATATAACTACGGCCGCTGGATTTCAAGTATTCCGGAGAGAGGAGGAACCATCAACTCTGCGCAGAACGGGCTACTGCTTCGTACCGATATACACCAGCGTTTTGATATGTATATGTTCTCTATTAATCCAGATATATATATATATACTTTGTATAACGTATTTCCCGGTCGAGTGGATCACGAGAACACCAAAACGCGACAACTCTAAATATATTATAACAACACTATTAAAAAAAACCCTAGCTACTTATATTAATCGATTCCTAAGGTACCTTGCATGTACGAGCATTATGTCCAACCTGACTATATAAACTACAACGTCGCCGCTTGCCTTCGAAGTACTGGCGCTGTATATTATTACTACTCTCTTCCTGCTAAGTTTAAGTACTTTGAACAATTTCCTCGCCTTCCTTAACTATAAGACTTCTACCTTGGTAAATACGCCTCTTTCGCTTTCTCTCCCTCCTCTTTTTAAGCTGATTTGCCTCTTGTAGCGCCTTGATTTCAGCTCTCATAAGAGTAGCTTCGTGTATCATAATTTGAGCCCCCTTAGTAAGCCGATCGAATGCCTCGTTAATTGATGTAGGAGAGCTATCTTGGTGTCGTACGATACGGTTTTTAAGATATGTAGTCTGGAATTCAAGCTCTGTGGCGTTCTGTGGCGTCTTTGGAGTCTAGTTTAGCTCGTTTGTAGGGGGTAGAGTTAGTATCTTTAGTCTTAGATCAAGGTGAGAAAGGACGTTCTTAGGATCGTATAGAACTAAGCCAGTTGCTCGAAATCCACTTTTAATATTCTGCTCTATAAATGCAGCTTTGAATGCCTCTTTAAATGTAGGAAGGAACTTAAGCTTAGTAATATGCTGAATTCTAACCCGAACGAGATTCTTAATCTACTTGCTATATAATGCCTTTAGTAGGCTAAAATAGCCAACGTTAAGAGGCTAAAGGATGTGAGATGAGTGTAGTGGTATATAGAGAGTAATAATACTATTATCCTGATAGTATTGCTGAAATTGAACTGAAATATGTGACTTGTGGCTATTAAGAATAAGGAGTCTATATCGCCCAACTGTACGACCTTTTGTATGCTTATTAAAGTACTGAATCTACTTAAATCTAATCTCGTTTATTATCTATCCATTCTCACTTAGTGTAATTACCTAATCTTGTGGGAGACCTGACTCCTCGTACCAAGCTGAGAGGTAGTACTGTCCCTTGAAAATGATGAACAGAGGGAGTGCCTAACTATATGAGTTTATACCCTATATAATCGAAACCCACTCCTTATTTCCTGGCTAAGTAGTCTTTGGACGATTTCTTAACTCTGAGCTTATAACAACTTTAGTAGTTGTAATAAACCCCTATAAGAAACCTAGCTTCGTCGAAGTTATATATATCCTCCTCTACAATCATATATTTGGTAATTGTATTTCGTATAAGCCTAAACCAGTCTCTAAGAACTATAGGGTCTTCGCACTGAGCTCTTTTATAATCGTACTTGTAGCTGAATTTCGTCTTAATCTCCGTACAGCGTTTAACAAAGGTAGAAGTCCAATTCTTACCTACTGGAGGCGCGTCGCGTTTAGAGAGAAGAAGGTCTGCCATTTCTTAAACAGCTGCTGGCCAGGGTGGGAATCTACGTGAATCTAGGTCGAGAATATATTGTATAATAGCTAGCTCTTCTTAGGAGGTAAGTCTTTGAGTATTAGAGGGAGTGTCGCGTTGCAAAGGTAGTCTGTGTAATCGGTTGTAGAAGGATGTATAGGGTACGTCGTACGCTTTAACACAAGCTCGCATACTCCTAAATTAACCTGATTTAAAGGCTTGAATAGCTAAAAGAATACGACCCTCTTGATCAGAGGGCTGGGCTTGATGTAGTAGTGGCATTTTTAATTTTTAAGTAGAGTGTCGCGTTTTGGTGTTCTCGTGATCCACTCGACCGGGAAATACGTTACTTTGTAATATAGCAGCTAATAATTATAGTAGGACAATTACAAGATTGTATGCTTTCAAGAAGATACTGAAGACATTGCTGGAAAATATTTGAACCAAAGACCTAATGATCCCGAAAGACCAGCTGATCAGCTCCTCCGTTGGCACTTCCGGCAGGCGGTTTTGACAAATATGAGGGGTGCTGGGGAGCCGGTATTTGAGCATGATTTCCCACCTGGCTCTGATATAGTCGGTCAGATACTTGAGGGTCCACAGGCTGAGAAGAGGATGGAGTTTGAGCTGTTTAGTCGTCTGGCTACTCAGTTTGACTTAACTGAGTAGAAGCAGTATAATGGACGTGTATTCATCTTAGTTAGCATCAACCCCAGAATCATGGCAATCCAGGAATCTTTCGCCCTTCGGATTTCTTACAGCAACAATTGTTTCGTTTCAATACTTCTCCTCCCCCCTTACCCCCTGACTCCTAACTCCTGCGGCCTATCTGGGAGAAGATCTGGGGTTGTTTTGACTCGTAAGACATTTTCGATATATCATCAAAACTAACTGTTGAATTTGATGCCGGTTGTTGTGATGGAGGGGAGGCCATGATGACGGTAATAGTCGTGTTGTTTCGTGACCGGTTCAGAAAGGATTTCGTGAGGCAAGCATGTACGTTTATATTTTTGTGGGTCACTCTAGGGTTCCACAGCTACCCTAGATGGCGCTGGTGTTAACGATGCATAAAAAGGGTGAATAGGCTTGAGAGAAGAATATTTCTGGGACCGGGAGACAGTGAAATACTTAATGTCATTACTCGGAGCCTTCCACGAGGTTCCCTATCGAAGCGGTGTGCGGGTAGATACATGACTCCAAACGGAGGTCTCAAAAATGAATGGTCAAGTCTGACTTCCGCATTCTACGGCTATCCAAAAAACCCTTTTGGTAAATCCCAGCCAGGCTGAAAGTCATTCATGGTTTCTTTCGTTTTCTTGACAGTGTCGGCACCGTAGGTCATCTGAAACACATCTCCCATCGTACCTATCATCGTCAGAACACTCATCAAATCATCAAAGTATCAAATTACGTACTGGGAACCTTTTCCCCATCATCCATAAACTCTTCCAACTCCATTTTTACACCTTCGTCTAAGCCAAAATTACTCATTACTTGAATACTCGCGGCTCGATTTCTTCTGATCTTTTCGTAAAGCGCAAGTCGTTGAGGAATTTCCGTCTTGGAGGTGCAACCGTGAAGCACCAGTCCAAGAACCAGCCCGTCTTCAAGACCTTGTGCACCACCTTGGCCCTGATCTGGGAAAGTCAGAAAGAACGAGAGAATGGGTGGTTTATTTACGTGGAAGCATCGGATGGGCTGCATCTCCTGCGAGTGCCATATTTCCTTTAATCCATGTGGGAATTGGGGGCCTGTAAAGAAGTGGCCAGCGTCCTACTTCTTCTGCTTTGCTTTAAAGCTGTCAATTGTGGTGCATTAATGAAGGAGGTGTGAGATAGGGTGGTGACAAAAGGATATAGAAATTCCGCAAAACTTACTTGGCTACTGCAAGGATACCCGGGTGGTAACCAGTCAACCTTTCCTGAAGCTCACTTTTTGAGACGGAGGCCTGCCAGTCTTTGAATCTAGGAATTAGCATATAGAAAATAAAAGGCAAAGGCTTGGCTACCTTCTGTTGAGTTTTTGATGTGTTCATTGTTGCAGATGAGGGCCACGTTATAAACTTCATGGCTGATAGCATATGTTAGTCGAGAAATGAGTTACAAAACAAAAGAGACTGGATCGAAAAGGGCGGATGTATCCCAAAAGGCCCACGTAATCTTCATCACAGACCAAAATAAGCAGGTGATGGTTTACACTTACTTGCGACAAGGATAAGTAATAAATCTTCTATGTCCTGGAATATCGGCATATATACTGAGACCAAGTGCTGGTAGTCCTTGTGTAAAGAAAGCTGTTTCCGGATCCGCTTCTAATTCTTGCTTCGAAAGTAAGAATCTGTAACAACAATTCGATTGCTGTGCTGGCTGTGGAGCATTGGTCTTGCCCAAGATGGAATTAACACCAATGGAATGAATTCCGTCAGCAGCAATAACAAGATCCGGAGAAATCGCTGTTCCATCAGCAAGTGTCATAGATGGAGCTTCTGGATCCTGAAGTATAGTTTAGTAAAATCCGCGACTTTGATAGACTGATACTGTACTTACATAGCTGACAACAGCCGATTTCACACGAATGGTGGCAGGTATTCCAGGTCCCTCTTTAGTCGTGGCAAGCTCCTTGAGGGCCTCGTGGAGATCGACTCTGTGAGCATAATAAAGCTCCGCTCCAAATCTCTCAACATTCTTGTCAAAATTAGTAGTTGATAGTTCCTCCAACGTTGCCGGTGACCTGAAGAAAAGACCTTTTGATGTCACGAAACGTGACCGAACAGGATCCAATCCCCAGGGAACCAGAAACCGAGAAACATTTGGAGGAACGTTGATAGCTGCTCCTATCTCGTTATTGAGAGAGGATCTCTCATATAAAGTAACTTTATGCCCACTTCGTCGCAACGAAATCGCCGCTGAGAGTCCCGTGATACCTGCTCCGGCGATAACAATCTCCATGGTCTTCAAAATGAAATTATATGGGAAAATATCTTGATTGGGGCAATATTGCGGCGCGTTATGCCAAATTCATGGGTTTCTCAAGTAGAACCAAGTTTTTTGAGTTTAAAGTATTCCTTCTATGTCCTTCCAGATGAGGAGATAAGGCGATTATCCCCCGCCTGAGAAGGGCCATGTGGACTCCCGGTTGAGTTTGAAGTGTCTTTCCAGATGGTCTAATGAGGAGATAAGGCGTTTATCCCCGCCTGAGAAGGGCCATGCGGACTCCCGGTTTCCCCCCGTCCCTCCCGCTCCGAGGTCCGTTATGACCTGCAGTAGACATGTGCTTATTTCGAGACTAACAACCTCCACCTTCCATCAATTCTCTTCCTCACCCGCCTTCTTCCAATTGATCAATCCCGTTTTCCTGCGCGGCTGCGTCACGATCTTCTCCCGCGCCCTCCTCCTTGGCATAACGACTCAAGAGATACTCTTGCTTTGCTTCATATGTATCCTTAACTGTCCTTACAAAAGAGGCATCTTTGCTGTACTTGGCAACTGTCATGAGTCCAAAGTCGGGATTCTTTTCCACGAATACATCCCAGGCTATTGACAATGCCTCCAAGTCACCACCCATAGCATTTTCGTCTTCCTTTGTTTTGGTAAAGATACCCCGAGGTATTCCTTTCTTGTTAACCGCAAGTTCAATCTCCTTGATGAATGCGGCATAACGGAGCTTGTGTTCTGAGATTTGTTCCGTCCACAACAATTTGCCCATGTACTTCTTCGCGCTTCTTTCCGAATCCAACGCGTCAATTCCGTATTGAAGTTTTCTGAAACATGTGGCAGGTTTGATTGCGTTCTTCAAATAGAAACACGACTGCAGGAGGTTAGCCAGTGTCACAAGCGTTGATGTGTCTTTTGATTTCGAGGCCATAGACTGACCTGGTTCCGAAAGATAGGACAGCATATCAACTTCGATAGGCTGACGCAAAGAGATGGGCCAAGTTTCCTCGTCCCTTCGATTCGCGGGAGAATGTGTGACGGGTTGGGTTTGTTGTAGTAGTCGTACACTCGATTATATAGCGTAATCTCTGGCACTGACGTCGCCAACATATCCTCTCGGTCCTCATCTCGCAATGCGCCATCTAGGTCGAAGGGAGGTTTGCATTCTTTCGGCTGCCGTTCAGGCTTTAGTTCCTCTCCATATTTGGCGTATTTGCGGGGTGGGGGCCATGTAGTGAACAATTCTGGCGGGTGGTCGCGAGATTTTCGGTGAGGTTGTTGGCGTGTTAGTGCGACTTCTTCCCCAGGAGTGATTTCTTGAAGTCGTCGCTTGGACGCCGTGGCTAATTTGTCTCTGTATAGATGACCATGTAGATGAAATTGTCAAGGTGGAAGTGTAGTGGGAGTTTCCTTCCCGGCGGCAGAGCCAGTGCTCCTCACCTTCAATGTAAACCTTCCGCTAAATCGTGATATATTCTGAAGTTAGTCGTTTGCTATATAATTTTCTACAATTCAACACTGATTGTTACTGTTCCTCAAATCTTCTAATCACTACTTTGCTGCACCTCAATGATTCCCGCTAAGCTGCTGAACCCACCCAGCCGGACAAATTCCGGTACATGCCAAACCAGACGTCTTCTGATTCTCAATATTCGAACACAAATACTGAACCGGGCCACCACCATTCTTCTGCGTAATATCAATCCCAGAAAAAGTCAAATTCTGACACGGCGCTCCAGCACTACAATGAATCCCAGCCCCAACATTATATCTCGAGGTCCCCTTGATGTTCTCCCATCGCACATTCGAGATTCGGAGTTTTGAGCTGTCGCAGTTGGTATTCGAATATATGCAGGCTGTGATGTAGATTGGCTGATTGACATCTGTGAAACTGATGTCTTTGAAGAGGATATTTTTCACGTAACCCCCGCCGGTGGGATATGTTTTGATCCAAGCAGCGTTAGAACTGTGGGTTAGGGTGACGTTTTCGAAGACGACGTTTTCCACAGTTTCGGTTACTCCGTTCGCGATGCTGCCAACGCACATTCCTCCTGATTCATGGCATACGATGTTGCTGACGTGGACATTTTTGCTATTACCTTTGACAGAGATACAGTCCTGTGAGAACAAAACCATTTTATATTAGTAAATAGAGACGAAAAATAGGAGGAAGAGAAGATATCAAAAACCCACATCTCCAGCAGTCACAGTCCAATTGGAAATCACGATATTCTCCGAGTTCCATGTGTTAACACCATCCGTATTGACCGTCTTCCATTGCGAGTTTGATATGGCGCTCATAGCAAGATTGGTCATCGTAACATTCTTCGAATAGGCAACGAATGTGTTCCTATCACCAGCTTAGCCTAACAGTTCCCAAAAAAGGGAATTCTAGAAACCTCCCACATACCAGAACTGAGGTTGACTCCAAGTGATCCCATCAACAAGAATATTCGTCGCATGCCACAGAGTAAGCGAAATCGGCCGACCATTTTGATTCCCCTGATTTTTGTTCTGATCGTACCACGTCTGGCCATTTCCAACAAAAAGAGCTTTCCCAAATCCACGCAATGTGATGTTGTTACCACCAAGCCTCCAAGCGGTAGAACGACCGGCATAAGTGACAGAGAGACTATTCTTTAGCCAGTAATTGATATCGGTACTCCAAATCAAAGTCCCATGAATCGAGATGTCGCAATTACTCAAGTCAAGGACATCTATCACTTTTCCGATATGAAATGTTCCTTCAGTGAGTTCAATGCTTCCTTCTTTGCCGCATTTCTTGAATGCATCGAGGATTTGAGGCGTGTCGTCCAAAGTACCAGTTCCCGTTAGGGGAGTGACAGTGCACGCTGAGCCAACTTGGGTCACAGTAGCTACAGCCGACTCGGTAATCAGCAGCAGAAGTGACAGAAAAATCGTGGTTAACATGATGACATGCGTGGTTCAAATTGTTGGAAATGAAAGGGAAATGAAATTTAAAGGTCGATTCTACTTTATATGCTCTTACTACCGGATAGCTCATAGATAATTATTATTAGGCTCAACCGGCTCGATGAACGTCAGAAGGCGATGGAAGTCTAAAATGCGGGGAACAGAAGCGAAACTCAAAAGCAATTTCAGGGGGGATATTGCCCCGCTTCGCTAATTTAGGCGGGAATCCCCTGGTTTGAAGACCCCACATTACCCCCCAGTTCAGTCAGCCCGGACACTGCAGTGACCTCAATTTTCGTGCCGGTAGGAAAGTCTCTATGTGATTAATACTAGAAAAAAGTCCCATACGTAGGGCGATTAACCTGAAAAGTAAGAAGTGTCTATTTGCAGACTACCTACCAATAGCTTAGCGATAAACAACTGCTAGTAGATTATCTATGGAAATCCGGATGACAATTTCTTGTGGCAGAAACGAAACGATAGATAGTACTCAGCTAAAGGATCTCTTTATAGAGATGAACCCAACGGGACTTTTCAAGATTGGGCGTCCCAATTATTATTGGGACGCAACTAACTCCTCGGAAGTGACCATCAGTGCAAGTACGTCCGTTCTACTCTTTTCAATAAATTGACTAGGAAAATAAGATTTTGATAAGGGTTTGGGGCCGATCAATTATTTGCATGGAAATTATGAACGTGGAAGGAGTTGGAATTCGGTGACAAGTATTATTTCGATGGTGAGTTCTTAGTTTTGTCATTTGTAAATAGTAGAGACTAGAACTTCTGCGGCTGATAGGATTGTGTCCTAGTTCGCTTGGGAAAGGTCTAAGAGAGTAATCGTTTAGGTGGTTTAGGAAGATGAGAAGGAGTTGAGACTTTCTATACATTCTGAAACAAAGATTTGTTGAATCTAACTTATGAGTACTGAGAGTGTAGGGGACAATTTATATTGTGTTGCCTCAATTGCGCGCCCTATCAATTCTACAATATCATATTTTTGTTTTCATAAAGTGAGTTGCGAATTAAGCTTCCTTTTTGACACTTTTTCTATAAACCGTGCTTTTTTCTTCCTAGGTTTTTTCCTTATTTATTTTAGAAAACAGAAAACTAAAGTACTCTTTAAGATATAAGACCTAGCTAAAAAGAACCGCTATATCTTCTTATACCTCCTCTCTATTTATTACTATATCTAAGCAAGTATAACAAGAATAAACTTAGTAATAGAAAACCCTCTTTTCGTAAGAAAATTTTTCACACCCCTATAAAGTTGAGTAGTCTCTGCTAAGACCCTATAAAAATTTAGACATATATAAATGTGTCTGTTTTCTTCCTAAAAAGTTTATACAGTAAGAAAGGGGGTATAGAGCTTTTATTAGCTGTTCTTAGGGATATAATAATTGTCGGTATAATCAGAGTGAATAGCACTCCACGTGACCTTCTCGCTTAAGGTCTATTTAAGTAGACAGAGCAGCTAACTTTGCTCTGTATACACGAACGATAATATACTCTTTTTGCATCATGCTATTGGCCACCAAGTCATACCAACAATAATATACGTTGTTATTAAGTAAAGAGGGAAAGAGTGTCTAGGAAATAAGAAATTTTCTAAAAACGCACGTTTTATAAAATACCGTTGAAAGGGAAGCTTAATTCGCAACTCACTGTATGCAAAAGAGGGCCACATTACAAGGTAAATTCCTGGTCAACTGGAGAACATGTTTAACGAATTTCAAGAAACGTGGAGAAAGATGGTTCTCTGAATTCCAAAATGCATTCCAACAATACAATTAATCGCCACCCTTTAGGAATCCAGCTACACTTATAAAGATGAGGCTTTTTGCTTCTCGCTTCACGCACATATCATCTTGAGGTTATGCAAACCAAGGCAAGTGATGGAAGTTAACGACTACCCAGCAAAAGGCTTTCGGAGAGCTCATTCTTGCGAAAATAATGTTTCTGGTTTCGGAAGAAGACCGGCAAGGAATAGACACTTGAGAAAAACTCGGTATGACCATGGCTACTACAAATGGAGGGTGGGGATTATATCGACAGTAGGTTGATAAAAATTGGACGAAACCGGCTTGAAATATAGCTTGAAATATTGTGAAATTGTTTTCGTTAAGGTCATTGACGAGGTTCTTCGGCTTACCAATGTTTTGCAAAAGCACATATGACGATCTCTTTAGGCATAACCTGGTTGAACACATCGTCTTGGTAAGCATAGCCTTGCTGAAAATTGGTATGCGTTACTTCTTGAAGGTTACTTTGAGGACTGTTGCCGAATTCAATGTGGAGAGGAATACCAGCCTTAAACTTTGAGGATTGGAGTGTGAGATACAATTAGTTGAGTTTGTTAGTAAGAAATACCTTGCTATTCCTGAGACTTTGTTTATTAAGAACAAGATGGAGAACACCATTTATATAAATGAGGACCTCTTCTTAGTTTTCCTACTGCAACAACTCTGGCTTCCAGAACCTGGCCCATTTACGCTTTGCCCCAATGGACTTGGAACGATGGCAGTATATATGAAAATTTATAATTCTAAATAAAACTTCCTTTCTATCTCAAATTCCGACGTCCAGTGTGAGGTACTGAAAGATCGAGATCCAGTGGAGAAGATGACTATTCGAGAGTGAGTTGGTTTTCGACAGTAGAATTTCCACTCTAGAGCTATCGTCAATCATAGAAAGCGACGACCTGAATCTATCCTGAAGATTGAGATTTCGAAAATTTGGAGCTAGGGCGGGGTTTACTGCAGCTAGGCTCAAGTATTAGTCTGTTTGGCCTGATTGTCTAACGGTTAATTATTGAATAATTGGTGCAGCTGGTATGAAACTTGGTGCACTTGGGTTCAAGCTAGTACATTCATCTTTTGCAAAACGTCCAGGGACAACACAACACAACCGGGTGTCAATAAACATGACATCTTACGCGAAGAACAATTTGAGGTCCCACAACTACTTTATGCCCAATTCTCCTCTCTCATTTCAATTTCTCTCGTGGCCGCGAATGGGTTATGTAGGCCCAGAGACTAGCGAGTGATTATTTGCTTAATTTAATGTTGTCAGCCTTACAGAGTCTGGATATTTGCAAAGTTTCAAAAACTTTAAGCCCTTAGACGACCAAAGGATATACAATGATTTCTGTGATTCTAAAGATAACTTTGTCTCGCTTTTAGAAACAATAGCACCAAGTCTTATAAATAGCATTCCCTACTCATGGGTTGAAGCAAACACAAAACTAGAGAATACTATGTCGAAAACACGCACGGAGCCTTACGGAGGACGCAGAATACGATGGGACCACCCTGCCAGTCTATTTATGAGCTGTACAGTTGAGCTTGATTACTTAGCAACTGGGTGGGGACTCTTGCTCTTGGTGAGTGGTTGGGTGTTCTACGAGTTTTACAAATCGAGGATAAGACGATTTTCGACAACAAGTGCGGCAAATTGTAAATTGATGTAGTATATAGCAGGTATATTGTACATGATAATAGGAAGCTGTGCTTATGTGTCACTAACTTAAATCACCAACTGATTTGTGGAAAGAGTTGGAAAAATGACTGAGACACTCCATACGCACCGCCTACATAAACCTTCAAGGTTGAATTGTGAGGATGAGAATACATCCGAAATTTTGATAAAAGCACTGTTTACACAACATATCTGAGCGAAGCATTTCAAATCACTTCAGGTGTTCTGAATTGTATGAGACCTGTAAATCTGCCAATGGATAGGTGGTTTGAGTGATTAAATAACCGCTGACTCAAAAAGGTCAAAATTATAGCAAAACACCCAAAGAAGCAAAATCAAATGCTAATTTATAAACTTGTATGGAAAGAATAATGTTTCTGACCGGAAAGCTTGAAATTCATGATACACGACAGGGTCCAAGACCTTCTATTCCAACATCAAAGAGCATTTCCCAAATTGATCTGGAAAAGCCTGGAATCGATTCTCCTTGCTAAACTATAACCCCGTTGTTGGAGTGGGAGGAGTTGAAGCGTGAGAGAGCTGGGTTGGGATGGGGATGATGATGGAGTTGATCTGGGATATTGAGCTAATACCCAAAAATAAGCACTTCATCTCATGCGGTTGCTTTAGATCGTGGAACCTTGTTAAAAATAATTGAGAGAGTTTCCAAATCGAGGATGATAAATGATTCGACGGTAAGTTTTATGACTAGCAGATTGACTGTGTTACTGAATGGTATTATTTGGAGGATTGAAAGACTCTACTCCCTACAATCTTACAATTTACCTTGTGGATGAATAGCGTTAACCCTCTTGTTGTGTCTCTAGCTGGGATTTTGCTCATAGCAACAATGTTCTAGGAATTCCCGCCATTCGTTCAAGTTAACACCTCAACCAAGCATAATCGTGAGTAGTGGAAAAGGAATTATACTCAATAAGTGAAGTCCCCGGATGTGTTGCTGTAATTTTGAAGGATGCAAGCACAGTAATTTGACTGATGCTGACGAGCTTCCACATATACACTGATTGATGTGTACACTTCCCCAATTTGGATTATATACATGGTCAGCAAATTGCATAAGGCTAAAGTCAGCCTCAAAAATCGCTTAAGAGAAATAAACAAGAATGACGTCAGTTTCAAGAGAAAGGGTACATATCACGTGGCTTCAATGCTGCTTCAGGCCTAGTTTCTTCATCTAGACCCACATAGTTTGCTGACAACGATGCATAATCATCACCAAGCAGCCCTAAACACAAGCCTCGACCATCAACATCAAAGGTTCAAGTGTCTCCTACAAAGCAGTAGGTAAGAATTTTCAATCTTCATGTCACCCATTTCTCCACCAATCTAGCATCTTCTCGTCCTCCATCCTAGCGTCTATATATGAAGTTCTTCATAGCCCTCTCCTCCATTTTTCTCATCTCAATTTCAGTCTACTTCAGTATCCCACTCCAAGAGCTACTTACCACTCTCAAAAACTTCCAAACAGCTTCAGCTCCCTTCTCAATCGAGAAGATAACAACACCAACAATTACCCAACAAACACCCATGACAACTGCAACAACAGCCATCAAAGCAACAATGTCCAAAGCCCTCGCCCACGCAAAGATCGTACCCCGCCGTTCCAACGATCGCGGACACGCAGATCACGGATGGCTCAACACCTACCACACCTTCTCTTTCGCAAATTACTACGATCCCAAGTATCAAAACTTCGGTAGTCTACGAGTCCTCAACGAAGACCGAGTCGACGCGCAGAATGGATTTCCCACCCACCCTCATCGTGATGCAGAGATCTTCTCGTATATCCTCAGCGGGGAGTTGACACACCGGGATAGCATGATTAAGAAAGGGACGGAAGGGAAACAAGGCGATGACTTCTTTAAGATGCATCGAGGAGACGTTCAATTCACAACTGGCGGAACGGGAATCGCGCATTCGGAACAGAATGAGTCGGATGAGCAGGTCCATTTCCTACAGATTTGGGCTTTGCCATGGAAGAGAGGTCTTACCCCACGATACCACACACGCACTTTCTCCGAGGAGGCAAAACGCGAAGCCTTCCTACCTATCCTTTCGCCTTTGAAGGCAGGACCAACCGCAACATACGAAGAGGAGAAGGTTGCCGAAGCCACACTCCCCGACACGATCCCAATACACGCAGATATGGTTATGGCAGCAGGAATCATTGGGGTGGATAAACGCTTCAAGTGGACAGTAGGCGCGAACGCTGTGCAAAAGACCGAGGGAAGAAATGTTTACATCCACCTTCCTATGACAAAGAATGGGGCTATGAAAATCAGGATCGATGGAAGAGAGACGGCTGTCCTCTCTGAGGGCGATGGAGCCTTTGTCTCGGGGGTCAATGCTGGAGATGTGTTGAGCATTGAGAGTATTGGAGAGGCAGAGGCGGAAGTTGTAGTTTTAGACAGTGATTAGGGAGTTTAAGTTTTGTTTGAGCTAGATACCAATTATATGTTTGAACTTTTTCAATTGAAATCTGAGCATTTTACAAGTTATGCGTCTATCTGTAGCAAAACAACTTACACATAGGACGGGCTGCAGTTGACTAAAAAAGTGGCGGTAGGATGGGATTTTACAACAAAGATAGATTCAAACTTTCCAAGCATTCGAATTAATATCAATTCGCCTTTTCTGTTTCTGCTTGTTTTTTTCTTCATATTTCTGCGACCATGTTGTATTAACGTATCTTACAAAAAGTATCTCGTTTCTTGGGTTCAAGGCGCCATCTGACAAACCCAAAAGCGTACGGTCGCATTCCACCAATGCCCTGTAATGCCCTGTAAAAATGCCCCAAAGGCTTCTGATTCGCCACCTCCCTGTAAAAGGCGTCGATGCTCTGGAGCCATAGAGGGATGCGAGCCTGTAGAAGAGCATCTGAGCCCTGATTTACAGGGAGGTGAGGTCCACTGAAAGATAGCGTTTGCTCAATTTAAGTTTCAGGCTCAACAGACAGTGGACCAAAAAAGCACTCTTCCCCTCGACTTAGCTCAAGAAATCAAAACTTTCTAACAATCAAGAGAAATATTACATAGCTATTTCTGCTTCTACCTGTACTTTTTGTATATTTTTACAACGCCATTGTATTAAGCTGGACGTACGTATTGTGAAAGATCATCTCCATCTTTTCTTTCTATTGCGTGACATAAATGCAAGTCTCGTCAAATAGCGGTACTCCCACTCCCAGCTTTCACTCCCCGCCTCCCCACCAGGCAAGCCCTTCATTCACCAACGAAGGAAGTTGTTAGTTGATTTCTTGTTGGATGGGGTCCTGTAGTCGTCTGGTGAAATCTCCAACATTGTTTGACATCAATTTTGGCAGGCTTGGATGAGGCTGAGCTGATCATTTTCCCCTGCTACCAACATTACGCCGCATATTAATTTTATGAAACCAATCAGCGGTTGTTCCAACATCAGTTATGCAGTTTGTTTCGTTTCACGTTGTTGGCAGGGCTGTCAAAAGCGTCAGTATTTCTGCATGCCATCTTTGGAGACCTCCTTTGATATAATCCTACTCGCTAATTTGGGCCATGGAAGAGTGTTGAAGGGGGCACTGCTATTATTATGGTGGCCTGTCTGAGATTGGGGGCTGTTGGTTCAACTGTTGATTTATGTACAAAGCTTGTCGGATCCTCTAGTTTTGTTTTTTTTATCTCTCTACAAAGGTTAACAAGGTCTTTATATCCTGTCTTTTATTGGCATCTCCTTATTGACCAGCAGTTTTTTTCATCCGTCACTGTGCTGAGCGAAGATGATAAAATCTCAATTTGCTTCCAAGTCCCTTGTGGCAATGGTTTTTCTTGCTTCTCGTAAGTCTTATCTTACTTCCCTCCCCAAAAGACCTTGCAAATATCAAATCTCAACTAACTTATGTAGCAATCATTGCAAATTCTTGCGAAATACGCGATTTCTCCGCATCTAGTCAAGCCGACCTCGATAGACAGTTTTTGTCATCAAATTGTACAGAAATCAACGGTAATGGGCTAGTAATCCGAGCGGATTACAAAGGGGGCTTCAGTTTGCCTGGCATCACGCGCATTACTGGTGGAATCGTTTCAGGGTCAAACTCGAGTTACAATGTTTCTGTGCCAGGTCTTACAGAGATTCATATGGATGACCTTCTCACGATTGACAAACTTATCCTGGGTCCCACGTCTATCAAATCTTTGACTTTGCCGAAGCTGTCAAATGCTACCGGAATTTCTGTTTCTGCCGCGAATACTTCTCTGCAGGTCAATTTTCCGGTTCTGGAATTCTCTGGTTTAGACCTGAGTGGAAATATCTCTGGGTAAGTTCTATTATCTTTCTCTTGTGCCAACTGTTGCTGACCCAATCTCAGAATACAACTCCCAAATCTTACTAGCAGCGAAATATTCGATGTAGATACCAGCAAGCTCGGCTATGGTATCTCACTACCTGCACTCAAGACCATAACAGAATTCAGGCTACATGGAAACTTCACCGGGTTCGAGATTCACATTTTCTTCATCTTTGGCAGTGCTAATATCTGATAGACTTTCCCTACCTGTCCTCGAGAACGTGACTAGTTACATGTTAGTTGAGCCGAATGAGAAAGTAAATCTGGACTACGATTTTCCAGCTCTAAAAAGAGGTTCACCGGACTCAATCGGCATCAATGGCATAGCTTTATACAATGCTAAAAGGTAACAATAATCTTCATCCATTCATACCATCTCATTTCAAACTGATCACGATTTAGTCTCAAACTGCCACGATTAGAATCTATCAACAATCTCTATATCTCAATGTCGACCAAAGACCAACTAGTCACCCTACCCGCCCTCACAAATGCAAGCGAGATAGGCATCACCGGCTCCGTATCCGAGTATGTCATCCCCCATCACTCCTCCATATTTCCTCAACTAACAAACTACTACAGCGTCCAACTCCCAAACCTAAACTACCTCATAAAAGCCCTCAGAATCCACAGCACCGCGAAAGTAAACTGTACCTCTACGAACGAGACATACACCCGAATCCAGAAACACAGTGTGAATGCACCGCTGTATACATGTGAGAAGATCAAAGGACCGAGACTTACGAAGGGACAAAAAGATGGATTGGGGATTGGTCTCGGTCTAGGCTTGGGGATGCTTGCGGTTGTAGGATTGGCGTTTGGATTGAGGTGGTTGAGTGAGAGGAAGAAGGGGAAGATTGTGGAGGGGGAGAGTGGACATGGGAAAGTGGAAAATAGCTCTGAAGGGGAGGGGGGCATTGCGAAAGGAGCTGTCAGTAGCCATACACCCGTTTAAAGGGGGAAATGGTTGGGGGGGGGGAGGGGGCCAGGTTTGAAGTTTGTTGTTGAAGTGAGATACCCATATTTTGTAGAAATAATCTTCAGAAGAAATGTTATGAACAGTGTTCAAAACAATATTCTCAGCCCCCATTTGGTTCGACCTGCATATTTCGTTGCAAGTCGCGATTATTTCTAGTAGTTAAGCGACTAAAAACAAACAACAAAACCACCATCACCTCCTCTTCTAAAAAACTGATTTCATATATTCTGACATGGAATGAATCTTATCGCGAGTATGTTTTCGGGATTAAAAGAGAAAAATACGCGGAATTGCAGGGGGTGGAGGGCCATCCTAGTCAGTCAACACGTGAGGACTTCCAAACACTCCCCATGTGAAAACCTGAGCAAAGTCAAACAAGAGGCAGAAATCTGTGAACATTTTGTACTATATCCAAGTGTAGATTTCGATACATTGTCAGAAAAGAGTATGAAAGCAATTAGGCTCTTCATATTTTTCACTAAAATTTCTGAACACGAGTTAGCCTGGATTGGCGTGGTATCCTCCTGCGATTAATTCGGATATAACAGAGGATACAGATTTTTAAGTTATTAGACTATTTGTAAGTGCTTGATCTAGAAATATAAGGATTGTAATGTTAATAGACTTTCAACTTTCAGGATTTATTCAATACCAAGTGGGGCTTCAACAGTAATAAGTCTGGTTAGTTGAAGGACTTTGCGCGGAAGCTTTCTGGCAGACATCTTGAAATTTAGTATCACCAATGATCCACCAGATCCCTTACAATTGCGGATAAGTAGTGTGTCAGCGGGTTCTGTATTTGAGCTAGTAGGGGCTCTGAAGGAATTAATGACTTGAACCTCATGGTCGCACCTACCCTACAGGAATCAAACTGACTAAATCAATCTACATTGCGATCTATCAACACTGAACCCTACGTTACATATTTCTTTTTCTCGAAGATGGTTTCTATGTTTCCAGAATCTCACTGACATCAGACCCTTGGGATCACTCCGTAGTTCACTCAAGCAGGAGGATATGAAATCACCTTGACTACGTGGTTAAGTCTGGCAGTGTATATTTTGTGTTAGGAAACCCTATTTGAGAAACAAAAGAGGATGTTTGAAAATGGGGGTTTTCCCACCGTTTTTATAATTAACCCGCAGTATTAAATATAGCTGGATAAAAAGGTAGTGGTGGATTCAAGGAACGCATAACGAAAGGCTAGGATGACCTTGGCGGTCAAGACGACATTCACTTCTCATTTTCTGGTTGAAGTGTCCCATCGAGTCACGTTCCCTGACAACTTCAAGAAACTCCCACAAGCACACTTTCCCCATCACTTGGTGGACTCCAGAGGTTTCTCGTCTCGTCTGCTCGAGGCCGCTCTCTTCTTTCGGTACACCCACCCTCAAGACGCGTCTTGAAAGTCAGCCTTTCTCCAAATCTGCCTGTAAATCCGAGCCTGTGGACCGTCGACGGCAAAACCCAAGCCAAAATCGCGATATCGAGATCCCCCTCAGCCTCCTTCCGCGTGATCGACTTCAGCATCCAATTGTGCCACCACGCGCCTCGCAGACGAATCGGCTCGCCTTTTCTGGCGACCAACCACTTCCGGTTTCCTGTTACTGGTTGGGTTCATTGAAGTTGCAATCGTTGTCGGAAAATCCACTGGGAGTACATCATTACACGGTACCGGGTTCTTAGAGCTTATTTCCGATTCGAAACAAAGCCGCAGAGACCAATCAAATGGGCAGTTTCTGGGGAAGAGGAGGTATCAGAGGGAGAAATGCAATGGGAAGAAGTAGACCTCGCAAAGTTAGGGCTTGGCCATCTTCAACATGCTAAGTCATTTGGAGATCTAGTTGCTCTTGCTAAAGATTTGGTTCCCCAAGAGACTCGAGAGAAAAGACAGGCTATTCTTGACAAAGTTTTTGAGCAGATTTGTCAAGGAATGCACCGTATAGACTGCAAAACTACAGTGAGTTGCGAGTTAAGCTTGAATTTGCCCACTTTTTTTGTAATCCGA
>JAPZOX010001009.1:0-18722 GCA_037952655.1 Hymenoscyphus sp. LP001
CTTTTGAGTGCGCGGCATACTGATATGCGCGACGTGCTGATAAACCACGTTAAACTGAATTTTTAGAAAAATTTCCAAAGATTAATTAATTTTCAGCTAGCTTATAACTTTGATTTATCTTTTCATATAAGTTCTTTATAAGTGTTACTTGAGAATATAAGTATTAATATACTATTTAATTTTTTACTTAACTGCTTTTAAAATTAGAGACTAGATATTATACTAAGTAAGTCCGCGGCAGAGCTATCCGATTTCCGAACCCCTTCTTATTCGATACGAGGACTTTTCAGAACCTATACGTTAGATTTCTAGGGGTTATCATAGTCTCTCTAGTCTCTTCATATGTTATCTCATATTAGTAGAACTTGTATTATAAAATACCCTTGTGATTTATTTACTTTCTACTTTTATATTTTCTCTACTTATTTCTCTTCTCTCTATTTTAGTTGTTTAGCTCTAAATTTACCTGAAATTCTTTTATCTAGAAGTCTATTCAATTTTATAGATCTTTATTTCAATCTATATATCTATAGGAATTATCTAGGTAGAAAGGTGATAAACTCTTTATACGCGATGTTTATAGTGTAAATAAATACTTTTGACTATTATGGTTTTCTATCTCTCTCTTATTAATATCTATCTAAAATTGAGAATAAAAGAGTATAGATATATATATATATTTATGAAATCATTTACCGCTAAAGACTATAAGTCCCAAAAGCATAGTGAAATTCGAATTCTAAATTTGGCTTTTCTTTTCCCTCTTTGCCCGAACCGGAAACCCTATCTCACAAGCCCTTCTCTCCCTCCACTAAGGAGTACAAGTACCCCAAAATGCTTCCTAGCTATTACCGCCTATGTATCACAAACCCACACCAATCTATTTGTAACAACCGTTCACAAACTATCAACCGCACTCCACACACACCTGCTCTCCCTTCACGTAAACAGAATACAGTCAGCAGATACGAATGCATCAACAACTCCCTCACCCACATATCTCTTTCCCACATCGCCTTTCAACAATGCAATGCACTAATGCATTTACAAACCCACGCAAGGAACCGAATCCCTCGTCCCACATCCAGAATCTTGGTGAAACCTCACATACAACGTTGTAGCTACCACCTGGAATACTTGAGCCTCAAAAGAGTTGGGCAAAAGAGCAGTTGGGAGGAAGATGAATTGCAGCGCCACGAACCTGCTTCTCGCTCGATCACGAGAACAACCCCGCCCGACCCGATATAGTGGATACAGAGTAAGCACAAGTGACGTCCAGAATAATAAGCAATGACCAATTGAGCTTGGCCCCCTTTTCTACCTCTCACGAGGAGAGATAGGAGACCTGTGAATGGAGGGTTGGTTCATAGATGTGGATCTTAAGAGTAAACTGTCGTCCTGATGGTCTCCGCCGAAGAAAGTACTGCTGTGAAAGAGCCTCCCTTGAGAAAGAGGCGCGCGACCTTCTACTTACTCATCACTAATTGATGGTCACTTTTACCCGCTACTGCTATGCTCCCCGCTAATGTGGGACTGTGAGAGTATCAGAGCGGAGTGGGGACCTGTTTAGTAAACCTGTTCCCACTTTTAAAAGGTGCATAAAAGCCATCTCTCGTTTTTCTAACCTTCCAGAATAATCTTAAGTATTAACCCGGAAGTTGATTGTTCTAAGTGTTTAGAATAATCTACTTGAATTTGCCCTAGAAAGCTAGGAGGCAGGCAGGTACGAACATGAAGTATTCACAGCCCACTTTCCACCTGGGCCTCCGTAAGTCTCTCAATCACTCATCACTAATTTACTCTTCGAATCTTGTCCCTCCTGTTTCGGTTATTCCCAAGTATGGTGATGTAAGATGGAGGTAAACATGGAATTTTCCGCTGCCTAGTATGCCGGCTTAGCTATCAGGCGAGCTTCTGATGAAGAGTCCCGTTCTAAGAATAAAATCTTGTCTCAGTTTATTTGTGTTCCACGAATCTTACCAACACACCGCAAGCTTCCAATCATTGACACCTATCTAGCTCCCTCCAGCCTTCTCTCCAATATCCTTGCCCTTCCCCTTACCAGCATCAAGCCCTTCCATAACCATCACAGCAACCGGAATTTCCACGCCACCCTCCACCTTCCACAGACCCCCAAGATATCCATCACTAACAACCAAAACATCCAGCTTCCTCATCTTGCCCTCCTCCGCTCCCCCAAACTTCTCCTGTTCAGGAATCTTCAACGTAGCTCTCGAACTAGGTCCCTTCTTCACTCTCATTCCAGCACCAGCACCACTAGCACTATGCCAACCAACTCTCTTAATAGCTACAATCTCATCTTTGTTCTCTTCGCAAAGGATAACAAAGTATCCTTCCGTTTGAGATTTAGGGAAACGGGGTGCATACATCTTCCCATCCTTATCCGTAAGTGGATTGACTCGATCAATCACGACTGTAAGTTCCGTTGCCTTGACATCTTTGACACCAATTTTCAAGAGCGGAAGTTGGGTTGCTACTTTATTGAACCTCGGTACCTGACCAGCAGAGACTCCAAGAAGACGAATGGAAGATTGATATTCGGACTCTGTTTGCGCTGCAAAAAGCTGTAGAGATTTGGGCAACTTTTCGAGATTTGAAGGAGTGGTAGAGATACCAGGGAGGATAGACAAGGGATAATCCGTAGGCCAACGAGCACTTTTGATGCATTGAAGGAGTGTGATCATTTGCATACAACTTGAGAGATATCCCAACTCGGTGAGGACATCGATGCTGGCTTGGATGATACGGATAGCTTGATCAAGAACACTTGTTTGATCACCAACGTAATCTGTGATGGGGAGATCGATGCGTGACATGTGTGCTTGGAGAAGCAAGAAAGCTTTCACATGAGGATCCCACATGGGGAGACCATCGAAGGAAGATGCTGGGATGGGGAGATTCTTTGAGAGTTCCGCGTTGATGAGGTCTTCATTATGGCGCACTGGGAGCTCATCGTATTCTATGGCGCTGGACATCCAGAAGAGAACATCTGCAAATGTGGCATCGCGGACGGCGTGTTTAACCAAATGGCGAATGGTCTTGTGAGAGAGGTAATAATAACTCATAATCTTGCCCATTGCGGTGGAGTCGACGTTCCCGTTTGGCTCAATTAATAGACATTGAGATTCTGCGAGTTCGCCAAGGGACTTGTCAACCATTTCGATCATGTATTCGTTTGCCATTTGTTGAGCGGCAATAGTATTGTGCTCTTCGGCAGATATTTCGAGCCCATAGTACGATGGGTTCTTGTGGAGACGCCGGAAGAAGAAAGTCCAAGTCAAATAGTCAAGTGCATCTTGTTTCGTCGTAATTGTCTCAGCTGACACTTCTGCACCAAGATGGTTGTCGAGGACATTGTGTAATGAAGATTCGACTGGGAAACCAGTATGGAGGAAGTGCTTGTAGAAAGCCTTTTTGGAATCTTGAGTGAAAATCCTAGCAATACCTGAAGTGTCGAACTGTGGACGGCCCGCACGACCAAGCATTTGAAGAACATCCGTAAGATCCATGTCTTTATATCCTTCAATTTTGGCATCGAAGTATTGTGTTCCCTTGACAACAACCAGGTGGGCTGGCAAATTGACACCCCAAGCGAGCGTACTTGTAGCAACAAGGATCTGGATCTTGTTGTTTGCGAATAATTCTTCTGATAATGAACGATCGGATTCGACGAGACCTGCATGATGAAGACCAATACCAAAACTCAATGCTTCCTTCAAGGCATCATCCTTGACTCGAGAAAGGTTCAGCTGCAAGTCTTCCTCGGACATCTTGACGAAACGTCGTGGATTATCTTCCATACCACAAAAATTGATCAAATCCTTGGCTGTCAATCGGGTTTGTCGACGAGACGCCACAAAAACAATTACTGGCTTATCAGGGCTGTGAGTTTTGATGGCCAAGAATGTAGGTCTGTTCATGGACTGCATCAGAGGGCAGAACCCTCGGACTTCCGGAAATCCATCAATGAAAGTCTCCAAAGGAACAGGACGGACGCTGTGTCGGAAATTGAAGAATCCCTCCTTGACTCCAAGCCAGTTCCCCAGGTCCATAGCATTTGCACAAGCAGTTGACATACCCATAAGACGGACGGAGTTCTTCGATTGTGCAGCGATATAATTCATACGAGAAACAATGATCTCGAGAATTGGTCCTCGGTCTCCACCAAGAAGGTGGATCTCATCAATGATCACCAAACTGACTTGCTTCACATAGCCTCTTGATTGCCAGCCTCGAGAGATACCATCCCATTTCTCGGGTGTAGTGACGATGATATCCGCATCCCGAATAGTACGACTATCAGGTGTATTATCACCAGTCAACTCTACCAACTTCAGCCCCATCTGTCGAGTGATTCGTGCGCTCCAATCCTTGACACGCTCTCGAACCAATGCCTTCATTGGTGCGATATAAACCACTTTTGATCCTGGCTTCTCTCTGAATGCCCACCACATTGCCAATTCGCAAGCAATTGTCTTTCCCGATCCGGTTGGAGAACCGAGGAAAACATTTGCAGGCGAATGGTAAAGACAGTGGAAAAGTTGAGTTTGCATAGGATTGAAATACTGGAATCTCTTGCCATATATTTCTTCTAGTCCGGGGTTCTTGAGTGCACTAACTGGCAGGGGTTGCAAGTTCAAAAGATCGGTATACACACTCTCAGTGTCTGGCCTGATGAGGTGCTGGAATGAGATAGCATGTACTGTTTCAGCACCAAGCCAACGATCGGAGACAGCTCTGACGTAGATCTGTGTTGGAAGAGGATCCGATAGAGGAATTGTAAAATTGAGCTCATGGTCGTCATATAATTTTCTTCGATTGAGAATGAAAAACTCATGATGATAAATTTCAGAGGTCTCGGAGTTTTCGACCCAAATCCAATAACTCTCAGATGTACCGTGGTGACGATCATTCCAACGAAAGTCCGGTGTCAAATATAACTTGATTCTAAGAACGTCTCGGTTCAAGGGGGCAATCTCAGACTCTATACTGATAGTAGGGAAGTTGTCCAAAATCTTCGAGATAGTCTTTCCGGCTGCAAAGTTGTGAACCAAGGAGCCAATTTCCGCAGATTCCATATCTCTCAATGTTTCAATTGATACCCCATCTCTCGATTCCAGCTGATTAATGACTGGTTTTGGAAGCTCGAATTGTACCAGAGGATGCTGGAATGCCCACAGTCTCTTCTCAATAGACTTACACATCGTGAGCAAGACAAGACATTGGTGTCCCCATCGTCGGTTCAATGCAATCATAAAAAGTGCTCGGCATATCCTAGCCGACTGTTGTGCAATGTAGTTGCAATCGTTGGACAGTGCAAAATCCTCAATATGAGCTCGAGAAATGTAGGACTGGAGGAGAATATTTGTCTTTACTTGTGGTAAGTCGCTTCCCCCTTCGACGTCGCATGGCGATTGCTCATCTTTCAATTTGGTGAGCTCCTTTGATTCATTATCTCGAGACTGAACGTTGTCAAATTCCCCACTCATTGCAAGCATCCTCAAAACATCTGCTTCCGTTGCTTGTGGACTCATCATGGTGTTGAAGATCGCAATACTGGTGTGGAGGATGTAATACTGGCTCGCAATTCTACCAACGTCTTTGCTTCGGAGCTCTTCAGTAGTCTCATTGAAAATGATCATTTGGTTCTGTTGAAGAGTTCTCGCCGCTTGAATAATCAACAATCTTCGGCGTTGGACAAGTTGCGGATCATCGCGTTGTTCCGCCCAATCAATTCCATATGTCAAGGGATTTCGTTGCATACGAACGAATAGAAATGAATATCCCAACCATGTCACCGCTTCTGGGACAGACGTGACGGTTCCGAGACCAATTTCGGCATTCAAATTGTCAACGAGATGCTTGGAGAATTTCGATTCGATCGGTACTTGAGCGGTGACGGCCGTGAGATAATGCTGGACTTTGTCTTGAGTAGTACAGATCATTCCAATACCAGTATCTTCGAACTGAGGTCGACCAGCACGACCAAAGATTTGAAGGACATCCAGGATTCCAAGATCGATAAATTTACCTTCCTGGGCACTATAAACCTGAGTCCCTTTGATAATGACAGCTGCAGCTGGCAAATTGACACCCCAAGCTAATGTTGCGGTACAGCAGAGGATTTTCAGAACACCATTGCCAAAGAGCTTTTCCATCAAATTTCGATCCGAGCGAGCCATGCCAGCATGATGAATACCCATGCCTTTTGGCAGTAATTCTCGTAGTTCTCGCCCCTTTGAGCTCTTCAGGTCCGACACAGCTGAATCATACAAGGGATGATCGGTGGGATCAAATAGATCAACACAGACCTGATCAATAGCTTTCTCGTACAGCATCTTTGCTGTGTTTTGCGTATCTTTTCTTGAATGGACAAAAACCATGATTTGGTGGCCTTGTTCTAGCATCTCTCTGACCTTTTCAAATGCAGTGGTGTCAATGTTGTCTCGGGAGGTTCTGGTTCCTGCTTTGCCTTTGACTCCAATGAAATGCTGTTCCAAAGGAACTGGTCTGAAACTGGCATCGAAGTAAAATAAACCAGCATGTCGGTTGACTTTGAGAAAATCGGCAACATCGATATAATTAGGAAGCGTAGCAGATAAACCAACAATTCGAATGAGTGATTGCGTGCTCTCGACTTGACGTTCCGTTCGTGCAACGAGAGATTCGAGAACTGATCCACGGTCATCGTGAAGCATGTGAACTTCATCGATGATAAGTAAGCGGACCTTTTGGACAAGCTCTGTATCTCCTGTTCCTTTTCGAGTGACGACATCCCATTTTTCAGGTGTTGTGACGATAATTTGGGTTTGGACGATTTCCTTCTTGGTTAAATGCATATCGCCAGTAAGTTCTCGAACTTGTATGCCAAGCCATGAAAGACGACTCCCGAGCTTTTGAGTAATTTCAGCAGCGAGAGCCTTCATTGGAGCAATGTAGACAATCTTGAAGTCCTCGATATTAACAACAAAATCGGAAGCTTCAGGCTCCTCTGCCGGATTTGGAGAAATATTCTGGCCAATAGCGTGAAGAACAGTGAGCATTGCAGCATCGGTTTTACCCTGCCATTATTAGAAATTGTTTCCGAAGTGGAGCATCAAACTTACAGCACCAGTGGGAGCACAAATGAGCATATTTTCGCTCGTTTGATAGGCGACTGGATATACCAGACTTTGCATACGATTGAGAGTTTTGTAACCCTTGAATGTCCGCCGACAAAGCCCATCCATCTCAGAGATATTGACAAGCTTTCGACCAACACCAAGAGTTCCAACTTTTGCAGCTGGAATGCTGTACTCTTCATATCTCTGGATGTAGTTAGTATCAGTTGAAGACTTTCGAAAGGAAATATACATACAGCGTGTTCCTTTCTCTCACTCCCCACGGGTAAGCCATACTTTCTTCCTCTGTTATCCAGCAGGTTTCCAGTATTCACAGATTTATAAACATGGGGATATTGAGGTCCATCTCGATCCAAACTCGGACCCAGAGTAGCATTTTTGTGCTCATAGTCTCTTTGCCTCAACGCCTCCTCCCTCTGTCTCTTCGTCTGCAATTTTCCAAAGATACTATCATCTTGAGCCACCGCAAATGGCGAAGGCGCAGTGATTTCTTTGCGATGAGAAATGAGATCGATCACGAAATCCAAGTCATCGAAACCAACGATATCCGTTAGAGTGGATTGGAGTTCCTCTTCCACGCTATCGGATGCTAGAAGGGCCATGATCTGTTCTTGTAGGTCTTCTCCGCGAAGTCCTTGTTTTCGAGATGCAAACATGAGACATTTGCTTTTGAGCCACTGAGGCCCGTAGCCAGAGGACGCACTCGGAGGGGTTTCTTCGTTTGCATTGTCGCTGCTGTAGAAATCTTCTTCATCGTCATCGCTGATGAAGTCCCATACATCGTCACCACTATTACCCGGGGTAAATTCATCGTCTTCTTCAAATGTAACATCGGACTCGTAAAGGACGTCAGCATTTGCTGGAGGGAGTTTGATTTCGTCAAGAGCGGCGCGCATATCTGCGAGCTGGGCTTTCCATTGTGCCTCTAGTCGTGCCGCTGATGAGGACGACATAATGTGTCTTGTGCACCGAGGGCTCAGATACGGGCAGTATTCTCAGTGGTCAAAGCTTTCAGTTTTGGGTACAATAGTGAGGCTACAAGTCGATACTCAAAAAGTGGTTGAGGCTGATATTGTATTTGAGAGCGGGGTCTTGGCAAAAAAAAGGCGGTGGCGTCGGTCGTGACTCAGTCGGCAATATTCTGAATTGATGAAAATAATTTCTTGTTTCACCTGGGAATATACTAAAGATTCAATTTTCGGAAACTCAAATCAATTCACTCACAGAACAGTCGAAATAGTCGCAGTTTGTTGTCACGTGATACACAATGTTTCTGAGGTTCATGGAGAGTCAGTTAGGTATAGCCTTTGAAACGACTAGTGAAATCTCATGTTTATACACCAAGAAGAAGAATGAATATCTTACACCCTTCGCGAGACATCATTTCACCATTCCAGCATGATCTCGCCTAAGCCAGTCAATCCTCGATAAAGAGTAAGCCTCTGCATAGAGGTTACCGTGGTGGCTGTTGCAGTATTATCAATAACGGGCTGAACTGATGATAGGTCAGAAATAACCTTAGTCGCTAATAATCTCCTAAATCCTCCATATTGTGCATTGATGGCTGTCCAGCTTCTACATAAACCTTCTCTCACAGTCGTTTTGAGAAAAGCTTTCCTTTTTCAAATTTGAGTTCCTATTGAGCGATTTCCCAATGATCTGCGAGAATGCGTGCTCTACATTTCAAGTTCTAAAGTTTTACTGCTCCTCTGCCCTTTCAGATCCAATTATGGGTAAAACCGCGCATGTCCTCGTTCCGCAGCCTTCTGCCAATACAACAGCGTACCTTGCGAACAACTCGGCAACAAATTCAAACCAAGACGACGCTTCCAGAGAAGCAATTCAAAAACAGAAAGAAGGAAGATGGAAACGCCAATACTCGCTCCACAGGTGACTTTTGACGAGGTTTACTGGTACTCTCCATGGGAGCCTATGGGCTTCACAAACTTTACAGATCATTCGGGAGCAGGCGGAAAGAGTGAAACAAGGATTGTTTTTTGCCGATGTATCAATTCCTCAATGAAGCGGATGAACTTTGCCTTCTTGTACTCAAACCCGGTCAAAGAAGCGATCCAGTTCAATGCCATTTGACACAATACTCCTTATCTGATGCTCCGAAATTCGAAGCGTTATCTTACGTTTGGGGCAATCCGAATATCAGCGGTGGGGATGTATTTTGTTCGGGAAAGAAAGTTCATGTAGGAGAGAATCTGCATCAAGCACTTCAACATCTACGTTGCCCAGATCGTGAGCGTGTTATCTAGGCTGATGCATTATGTATCAATCAGAAGGACAATGAAGAGAAAAGCAAACAAGTGCAATTGATGGGGGAAATTTGTTCGCGTGCACAGCATGTCATAGTTTGGTTAGGATTGCCATCTGCAAGGACAGAGAACTCATTTAAGGTCGCCGGGATAGACTCAAATATAACCGTATGAGGGGCTACGGTTATATTTGGACTAGAAAGAGGACCTTTTCGCACGCATTAAAATAGGAGTCAGACTCCCGGGTATATTTGATTTCAACAAAAAGCAGCTTTCTGAGAATCGAGCTTTTGATTGGGCCTCTATATTTGCTCTTTTGGGGCATAAATGGTTTCAGCGGGTGTAGATGTTCGAGGAATATACAAAGACTTCAGAGGTTTTAATGGTTTCTGGACAAGATTCAATACATTTCTCCACTTCTCCGTCTCTATTATAGAGATGAGCTGGCAAACGACGGCATCGCAGGTCATTATTAGCCACGTAGACCGAAATTATGGATATTCCATGTATAACGTCTTGGATATGGGTATTTTTGGTTCTAGTTTGGGGCATGATAAGAGTAGGCTGCTCGATCTCGTGTATCAAGGCCACACAAGGAAGGCAACCGACATCCGGGACAAAATCTTCGCATTTTCGTGCTGTTGCTACCTGGGTATTACAATCAGACAGATTGGGAGGTTGCTCCTGATTAATTGTGCCTACCGAGGCGGTTTTCATCAGGTTTGCAAGAAGGTGCCTTCTGAAAAAGGATGGTCTCCGGGTTTTGTCATATGCCGGAAATACTTGCAATGAAAGCTTGAAACTTCCTTGCTGGGTACTAGCCTGGAGCAATGATGGCAACAAGCCACCACCCGAGAACAGACCAGAAACGGAGTACAATGCCGCAACAAGCTCTACCTCTTGGGTTTCTTGGCGGCCTAGCGAACCGATAGACACAATTGAGGAAATATCCATCAGTCGAATTTAGGTGTCTGAGTCCCAAATTCTAGGAATTGTCTTGCAGATGGACTGAAGACAAAGCACTTCAAGAGAAAGCACCTCCAAACCTTCTCAGAGTGAGACAAGAATCCGCAGATGCAATATCTCGAATTGGGCCACACAAGCAATCGGCTTCCAACTTAGCCGCCGATTTCACAAATATATTATGGATGAAGAATTGCAAACACATCGCGTTTGGCAAAACGAGTAACATTTGGAATGAGCGATTCAAGGGGTTTTGGAGAACGATGATACGAAATCAGGACCCGCCGCCCAATTTTGGCGCCGAATTAAAGAAATATATGGAGTTTCTTTCAGATTTCAAAGATGGGAAGAGGGGCGTAGTTTCCCTAGCGGGAACGAGTTATATACTTGCAGCCCGAAGAATCCTAAGCGAGTATAGAGACAGCCCATACAGAAGTCCTCTTCGTAGAGATCGTAAAACGCGCGCGCTGAGAACACAATGTGAATGAGGGCTGATATGCATGCCAGATGGGCAGGAGTCATGTTAGAAAGATTATGTTCTACAACTGGTAAGAGACTTGGCTGGTGCCTTTCGAAACCAAACCAGGAGACCTTATATGTTTCAACGGTGCAAGAACACCATTTGTCCTACGCCCAAACGTCAACGAAGTTGTTTCAGGAGGAGCATTATCACACTTATGGCACAAGTTACCATTTGTAACGCGAGCAGAGGCTAAAAATGTTATTGTTAAAGGTAATTATGAGCTGATAGGCGACTGTTACTTGCATAGCATCATGAATGGAGAGTTGGCGAAGATGAAAGAGTTGAAGGAAGAGACTTTTAGACTGTATTAACTATCATTTTCATTCTTTTTCATATTCATACCCAAATATGGTAAACTCGGTGGTTCTCTCCGACTTGTAAGTTGTCTCCGTCACCTACTTGACCAAGAATTGTACAGTACGAAAAGAATTATGCGAGAATGTTTAGAAGAATGGGAAAAGAGAGTACCTAGTTCTCCTAGAGGTTCTTTATTAATAACCGCAACTGACTGATTTTAGTCGCATTAGTAAGAAAGAAGAGTGCTGGAGAGCAATAATTGGGCGTCTTACCTTTACTGAAACCCAGCTAATCTATAACCTTGTTGACCCCGGATTAATTCCTAAACATCATTCAAATAATAATAAAAACGCTGGCATTAGAGAGAGTTGTGTAGGAGATTGATCATTTGTAGCGGGGATTGACGCCGTTGTAAAGAGCCATTTAGTTTTACATATAGATATTTAAACTCCCCCCAGTCAAGATATATACAAATACGGGTATCATACTCCCTTTCCATGCAACTTCAAACCCGCAAACCAAGAATCTAAGTATGTCATTTCAACAAACTCCCAACATCATGCAGCATAATACTTTCCACTCTCCCATCCCTCATCGGGTTTCTTTGCACAGCCCATCCAGCACTCCAACCGGGAGGCATTCCCCCAGTTCCCACACTGGTAAATACATCATCCCCTTCCCTACTAAATCCCCTCCCCTCACTACCCGCGCTACCACTATTCTGGCCACTTTCAAAAGATGGCGAGGGAGCATGTCTCTGTCCCTTTTTTCTCTTCTCTTCTGGTTTAGGAAGTAAATCCGGACTCGTCATAATCCCAACCCTCTCTTTCTTCCCCCTCATTCCGGGACTTCTCGCAATCAAACTCGGCGATCGCATAGTGCTGAAACCCGCAGGTTTCCCTCCAGTAAGAGGATTATTCCTAGCCCACCAACCTCCAAATCCTCCACCCGTGCGATCCATTTCTTGGATGCGACCGTCGTTCTCGCCCGCAAGCTCTTCCAATGTACGTCCTTTTGTTTCAGGGACGAGAAAAGAGACCAAAGTGCCGAGGAACATGAAAAGCGCAAAGATTTGCATGAGATGGTTGAGCCACGGCTGGCATGCAGTGCCCCTGCAATTCGGTTTGGCTCCTTTTGCTAGGAGGGGTTGAGCCATCACTTGTGCTATGATGGCGCCGACTTTTCCGCACGCAGCTGAGAGACCGTGTCCAGTAGACCGATATCGCGTAGGAAAGCACTCTCCTGGGATGATAAAAGTCGTCGTGTTTGGACCGAAATTAAAAAAGAATTGTGCGATAACATAGAGTGCGAGGAGTGAACCCGAGGTTAGCGATTTGAAAGCGAATCCTATGATGCAGAAAAGGGCTGTGAGAATTGCGAATCCCATGATTTGAATGGGCTTTCGACCGAAGGTGTCGATTGTTAAGACAGAGAGCCAGTAACCAGGTATCGAACCAGCACAGATAAGGATGAGATTGCCGAGGGCATTATTGAGAAGTGTATGATAAATCGTGTCGCCGGAGGAGTATCCTATGGCGTTGAGAACGATAGAGTTGTTTAATCCAAGGCCACTGCATATCGAGTTAGTTCTGAATGCAGTAAAGTTTCTGGCAATAGCCATCAAAAATGAAACAGCGTATACCCCCCACGTCAGGAAAAAGGGTGAAACTTACTAGAAGGCTAAATCCAAAAGAAACCAAGACGTAGTTGTCCCAAAGAGAACTTTGAAGTTCTTCCACTGTGAAAAATAGGAGAAGGCATCCGGCCAAGAAGCATCAGGAGCCGCCAAGTTTTTGCCTTGCCTTAGTTTCGTTTTTTGTTGTATGATCGGATCAACTTTTCCCTCGGCTTCATTATTCATGTACGCCTTGATATCAGCATGAGCCTTCTCAATATCGTGTGCGACATCGAAAGTATATCGAGGCGTCTCAGGAATTGTCAGTCGCCAATATAACGCGAAAAGTGCAGGCACGGCACCGAATCCAACGATGATGCGCCATGCTCGGTCCCCGGCAGTCTGACAATCAACATGACAGCTAGAAAATGAGCTTGTAGTTCCCTCGAACGATTCCCGAAAGGCAACTGTCGTTATGAGAGCAACCAGCGCCGCTGCGAATTGCCCCGTTCCCTGCATGGAGAATACTGCTGCCATCATCACACCACGCCACCTCGTTGGAGCAAACCTATATAATGTCAGCTAATTTTCCCAAGTGTGGAAAAGTTGAAGCTTGGCGGTCCCCCATTACATGAATTAGGGGCAGCTTGCTGAAGCGAACGAGAACCACCTACTCTGATGTGATCACTGCTGAAAGTGGATAATCTCCTCCAATCCCTATCCCCATTACCGCTCTCCAGAAGATCATCAATCCAGTCATCGTCACGGCACGACTGGGAGCTGCAAGAGATTGGGCAAAGGTCGCAAAAACGATAATGGCTAGTTCGACCCCATACATTCTTCTTCGACCGACGACATCTGCCAGCCACCCGAAAAACAACTGTCCAACAACTGCTCCTCCCGATGTCGCTGCTTTCAGGGCTGTATTGACGGATTGAGGGAGTATTCCATGATTCCCGCCTTGATTTGATTCAGGTATCGGATCGCCTTGCCAAAAGACCATTCCCAATAGGGCAGTGACAAGATTAATGGCAAATATATTGTAGGAGTCTGTAAAGAAGCCGACTCCGGCGACTAGGACAGCTCGTACATGGTACCAACCAAAAGGAACCTGCAAAAGTCAGCAAACCTCTGTTCGGGAATATGGCCTTAAGGAGGGAGGGGTTTTGGGATTACATGCCTTATCAATTTCTGCTAGAGCCAGCCTCCTACGAAGGTTCTACGGATGATCTCGGAGTCAGTATTGCTCTTTTTAGAAGTAGGTTTGAGGAAACTAGGAAGAAACGGGGTTGTGTGAGGAGGAAGTGAGATGTTTGGGGAGGAAATAGTGTCTTAATCCTCCTAAAACAACCTGAAAGAGGGAAAAATAACTTGGAGAATACCCACTGGATCGCTAATATGTGAATAATCATTGTAAAAATTGTGAAACGCTCCGTTGCCCCCATCTGTACGTGAAAATGTAGTAGAGAGAGCCGGCTCTGGAAGTTCGGTATTCATGGCCTAAAGCTCATCAGCCTGGATGGCTGCCTCGACATGAAGACAACAAAATAGGACAATGTGTTGATGTTGTATGGCGAGTGTAGAATTGGTGCAATGAGACGTATATATTCAGAGAGGTGGGGGATTCGACTGGGGTGACGGTGGCTTTTGTCTGACGTCTCTGGCTGCTGCTATCGGTTTTAATATCAAGGGGCCAAGCTGACTGTGCTGTATAGGTACACAACATCGGCGGTCAAGACAGAGCAAACTTCGGCAAATAAAAGACGACGCACTGGCGAGCCTTATAGGAAAGTATGATGCAGACGGAAATATGCAGATGTCAGTGATCGTTACATCAATGCGGACGGGATGTTGAGGAGAAAGGTTGGCCGCAGTGATAGATGTAGGTAGGAAGTGAGATGGAATTGGACAAGACATTACGCCCTACACGTGTAGCACCCCACTCCGGCCACCTTGAGACCCCCAGGTATCCAAATTCTCAATGGGTGAGTGAAAGCCCGGGAGTTTGGGCCTGGGCGGTACGCCACAGCGTATGGAAAGCAACGACGGACATGCATTCAGCCCCAGATATTTCAGATGATGTCTGCTCTTCCTCCTCTAACTGGAGGAAATGGAAGCATGGCATCCACTGCACAACCCGTTCCGCCATTCCGCAGAATTCCATGCCGCCCAAATTAAGTAACAAGTCGGCACATTCTCCTTCGAGAAGCATCTCCATGATCCATCGACGAACAGATCAAACAACCAATTCGCCATCCAAATCCGTCTGGTACGACACCAAATGTATTGAAGCACGTTTCTCAACAGCATAGCCATACAGATCCGCGCCCTTCACTGTTCCTTTTCAAGATCCCACTCGGCTTGAATGGTGTGATGCGCGCGCACGGGAGGAAGGCTTGTCCCATTGCTTTTCCTACCCAACAGGGCTCAACAATGGCGTGAGGCGTATTCTTCTCCAAGCTCCCGTTCCAAACAATGATCGACCTGTAGATGGTTGTCTATAACGCACGGGGTCTCGGAGCTCTTCTAGAACTGCAATCTTTTCGCCTCCTTTCGCTCTGAAGAACACAAATTCAAAATCCTTGGGCAATATTGACACAGAGAATCCACTTTGAACTTCTTCCAGGTCCCAGACTCCCACCCCCCAGCTGCTTACCCAGGCATCGACGGTGATCGTTCGGGGCCTGGTAGATTCAACTTTGAGATCTTGCATGCTAGGTTGGGGAACACCTCCCTCTGGTTTCCACCATCATCTGTATCTTCATCACCCTGGACTCTGGAGACCCCAACAAAGGAGACAATCGATATTAATCACTCATCGAGGTAATCTGAATCCCAGCCCTCAAATCGAAACACCAACTTCTCAATCCCGCATCATCGTCGTGTACGAGGAGGAATCCTCATGCCTTGCACCAACATTGACGTTGTCTCGACACACGTGGTCCAGAATCGAAGTTTGATTCGGCAGAAATGGCGTTCAGGGGGGCTCTTATCGATTATCAAATTAACCCTTGGCATGACCAGGGTCAACACGAGGCTTAATTGTTGCCGGCAGCAGCGGCATGTGAAACACTTTTTCCAAGGGGAGAAAAAGAAAGTTGAAGAAAACTGATTTGGGAATGCCTTCATCGATGTGTTCTTGATCCTAATTTCCACGAAAACCCACGTGTCTGGTTGTACATTTTCTATGAAAAGCCACATGGGGAAGTTTGTGCAACATGAAACCCCCATATTTTGGCAAATTTTGGTTTCCCCACGTTGGCCCCTCTCTCTCACCCGCTATATGCAGAAAATGCGGCAGCAGATTCATTTTTAGGGTAATCTATGCACATTGACCTAAAAACTCAGAAGAAATTCAATTTATCCCAGGCTGTCTTAGAGAAGTATTTACTGCCTAGTCCATTGTGAAAATACCAAGCAAGTGGAAAAAGAAACCACTGGACCAAGGGGGCTTTTCTTCTGAATCCTCTTTACTTCGCATCGATTATTGCTGAGACTGAAGCGAGAGAAAAATTGACCCCAACAAGTGATGATATTTAAGCCCACAAGATAATGAAGAAGCGAAAAAAGCAATGACAATGGTATCACCAGCCTTTTTCTGTTTAAACCCGGAGAAACAAAAACCCCACCTTAAGCAAGAGAGCATTTGTTCCTCGGCTTGCTTCGGAAACGCATGCCTTTAAAACCACGCACGCTTACCGACACTCAAGAATTGGAACGATGTCTCGAACCCATCGCACTTGGTTACCAGATTGACAAGTGACAGCAGTCAGATTACATTGATTGGTATGGTTGGGAAAGATAAATAAGGGGGCTAAGCGAACCGGCAAATCCAGTGATTCTCCAGTTTCCAAGTCTCTAAAAAGGAAGTACCAGTATCTATCCAGATTTACTGAAACACTTCAATTCTCTGAAAGGTTTGGAGAAAGAACATCCTCTCTCAAAAATCTAGGTGGAGTTCAGGAGCTTTTCCAAGTTTCGACTCCTGATATTGAGTTTACCAGGAAGTAGAAATCGCGTATTCGAACTGAGCTAATAATAGTGTATTGTATGGAATAAGGCGATTCTCAACTTCTAATTGGATTGAGGAAAGCTACTGGACTTAATCCCTTTGAGCCTACTAGGGTTATACCTAGACCCTGTCGAGCACTTTTATAAGTCTGTACAAGTAATTGAAAGTCACGATATGATGGCGGAAAATGAAAAAGAAGTCAGATTAGAAGCGATCCCGCGTCGTCTCATACTCAAGGTCTTTTTCCACTCAGAATAAAAGAGTATAACGCTCTAAAGAATAAAGTATAGTACCAGGAACAGAGTTTAAAAACTTCGTTAGAACTATCCGCCCACATTTTCTCATTAATCTAAGCTCTCGTCGCGGTCTCAAACGAAGTTATGACATACACCTATTACGCCAAGCTGGCAATTATTTGGCCATTTTATCGCAGCAAATGCACGGCAACGAGCCAACCCTCCTCGAAGCTCGAACTTCGAAACACAAGTACGTCGGCACCTTCCGAAAACACACACTGTATGTAGAATCCAAAACATTCTAAACAGTTTGTCTTTTCTCTTCTTTTCTAAATCGACAGTAATCTTTCATTCGATAACAAATGTGGAACATCCGAGGCAAAGGGTAGCAGTGCTCCTTCAGAGAAGTTCCTTGTAGGTCGGGTTACTAGGAGGTACAATTACTGTAAGTCAAATATGTAATAATTGAAAAAAGTTTTCATACTGCGTGAGAGCTGTGGTTCGAAGCCTCTCCTCTTTATCCCCTTCTCCAGAGCCGGCGTTGCTGTGGCGCTGGCTGGTGCTTGGGCTTGCGGGGAAAGTGTTAATTTTCTCCTTCTCCTGAGAGCCAAAAGGTGGGGTTTACCCCAGGGACGATATTAAAAGAATGTGTTCCAACCAGATAATTAGGTCTTTGTTGTCTCGTGCCACTTTGAATTCAATATTGGAAACTCGTAGGTTTATGACTTTGTTGCTGAGCTACATGCTTCGGTCAAATATTTTTATCTCAGTAGTGGATATGACATTTGAAGCTCCTCACAACCAAGTAGTTATATGAGGCAGCTAAAAGTGGAATGCGCTTTCTAACCTAGAGGCTTTTTATCTGGAGGCAAATAAATGGGCCAGTTTAGCAAGGCTCCCTTTGTGGTAAGACATTGAGTTTAGCATAGCGTCGGCTATCTATCGAGGAGACTTTACAGATTATCATTCAAATAAGAATATGAAGCTCTAGTTGAAATTCATCGGAACCAGACTTAAACCAAAACGTTAGGAAGTGTGATTCTGAGATAAATTTAAATCGTAAACGAAAATTTCCTCAACTCTATTTGGAGGGATCGGATCTTCAACCAAAAATAATGCTCGCCGGATATTGTTTTGATGGCATCACTTAAATAACATTCCACAATCTCAGGTGTCAGATAGAAACAAAACAAATGGATCTGGCTACTGATTTGTTGGTGGGCGGGCATCCCGAACGAATGGTGAATGTACGACCTTGAATCACAATCGTAGAACCAGGTACAAATTGCGGTATTTCATTTGGATCTTATCATCCTATTCATCCTGATTGGTATTCAGCTTGTGGTTTCGGAAAATACACCGTTGATCGACAGCAAAAGCCAAAGCAACAGCAAAACCCAAACGCCCAAAAGAATGACACATAGAACTGGTACGGCATCCCGAATAGACCAAAGGCCAAAAACGACTGAATCGCAAATCGTAAATCGCAAATCGCAAATCGTAAAGATATAAGTTAAATTGTCTCTCTCTTCCTTACTATTCTACACCTACAAAGCTAACTACCATCCTCAGAGCTTGGAGGGCATCACATAGGTGGCTATATACGTAGCTAGCTTTTTAAAAGAGCTTACTATCACACCCATTACTATCGCATCCTCACCGTCGCATCG